>BJBW01001031.1:137986-170323 GCA_004320125.1 Scolopax mira | reverse complement strand
CTTCCAAAGGTGGTAAACCTTCCTTTTTTCCTTAAGTCCGATCAAGAGCTCTCTCTCCAGGCACAAATGGCTAGGAGGTAAATAACAAGGCATAGAAGGTGCTGAGTATCTCAGTCTCCTCTACGTTGGCTGTCATTAAATTATTTACCTCATTCAGCAACCTGTGTAGAGGTTTTTCTTCTTGCCCTGGACATCCCTTGTTAGTTTCAAGCCTAGCTAAGCATTGGTTTTCCCCTGTTTCTACCTCCTGTCTGTGTCCTCTTTGTATTGGAGATTTCCCTGTTTAGTCAAGACAATCTCCTCGTAAATCTACTCATTTTCCTGAGTATTGGGATACATCATTTTTCTGTTTGGAGGAGGTTGACCTGACAGCTCCTTTACCCTTCAGAGGTGCCCGTTACAGGAGGCCAGACACCAGTTCTCTGAGCAAGCTGAAGCCTGCTGAGATCTAGGCTTTCCTTCTTGCCCTTATCAATCCCTTTGGGATTATGAATCCTGATATAACATGGTCATTACAACAAAAGTTGCCATTGATTAGAACTTCCCCAACCAGACCTTCCTTTCTTGTGAACAGCAGATTCCAGGCAGTAACACCCCTAGTGGGTCCAATGTAACATCTGCATGAAGATGTTATCCTGGATAACACCTGTGTGGCATGGTGTTGCTTTTTCAGTATATGATTGTCTCAGATTTGGGAAATTTTGCAGGTCTTCATGGGCTCAGCAAGCATTTCTCCCCCAGCTTTGAGCCTCTGTACAGCTTTTTCCAAAATTTAAACAGTTTTGTGTATTGAACTGGGGCTGACTGGGACATCTTCTTCCTCATCAGGAGATACGTGGCCTCTTGGCCTCCTGCCCCTTCTATAAGAGCCTTTCCCTCTATTCTGTCCCTCTTGCAGAGCTTGTGAAGAGGTCCTTTAATGGCCCCTTTACACCTACCATCTGCAATGTGCCAACCAGGAGGATTCTACAAATGCTGCTTTGGGTCCCTCTAGCTGAGAAGGGACCCTCTAGCTCGTGGCAGAATGAGGCCAGAGCAAGACGAAGGGTCTCATGTGGAAACTCTCTTCTGCTGGGAACAATTGCTTTGGTACCCATTCCAGTTTGCTATTAACTCAACTATCACCCACCTGAAGTGGTTAACTGGTCAGCCCAAGGTCAACCAGTTCTATCTACTCCATACTCATTTCCAAAGGGGAACCTCTTTCTCTCATTGAACGCCGCAATCTTGTCGTTTATAACATGCTGCATTTAGGGATAAGGATAACAGGCAGTTTTCATCAGTCTCGGAAAAGTATTCCACTAGTTTCAAGGTTTCAAAGATCTTTTTGCTGGGTCCAGGCATTAGACAATTACAGATACACCCTGCTTTGGCTGACACAGCAGCACTTGCAAGAAAAAAATATAAAATCACTGCCTTTTGTGTTATTGGACATTATGCTGCCAGATATAAACCTTCTATGAGAGCTTTTTCTCAGCACTTCAGTGTTACTAATAACCTCAATGTTATCATTTTCAAAGCAGGTTTTATATTTTCCTATCCTACCAAAAATGAACAAGGTGAAGACCCAATGGATACAATTCCAGATCATTTATTTTATAATGGTTACCTTACAGAGCAATTATTCTTATAATTGTTTGACTGATTTTCCTTTCTGTCCTTTTTATTGATGCTTGTCACCATTATAAAATTCACAGCTCCTCCAGACTGGAGTTTCTGAATTCTGTAATAAAGATAAGAACATTTTAAATAAAAAAAAAAATAAATTTAAAATTACTTCAGTGTTAGTTTAACTGAATATTCCCTGAGGGTTCTATGAGTGAAGCCTGTGTAATTCAGCAGCAGACTTTAAAGGGATATATGTGAAATAGTGTTATTTGTAATCAAGCAAAGGACTAGGAGTGGCTCCCGGCCACATGCTTTGCCTCATGTTCGTTGGACAGTCATTTAGTTTCTTTGGTCTGATTTATCCCAGCCTAACTTCGGGGATATAACAGAGGCATCTAATTAAGATCATAATTGCTTTAGGTTCTCTTGCTCGTCAGTGGAGAGAAAGGGACCTCTGAGAGGCAATTCAGATTTAAAATATAGGTTTATTTGCCCTTTGATGTGCCTGTCTTTCTCCAGTGACTAGCTGGGAAGATGAGGACAACTGAAATTCTAATTAAGTGCCTCTGTTACATGCCTAAAATTAGCTAAGATGAATCTGGATTTCTGTGCCTTAATTTCCTTTTGTAAAACAAAATTAAATTTTACTTCTTCTGTGCCTATATGCAGCACCGGGCATCGCTATTGTATGAATTTTAGTGATCATCGTAATCACAATTAGTATCAACAGCAGATTTACCTACCACAAAGTCCTCTTTCCTCAAAAAAGCTGAGTCACTAAGATTTGATGAAGCTTTAATGATTTTTTTTTTTTTGCAATGTGTTGTGGATTGTGCCACAGTGGGAAGCAGACCTGTCCAAGGATTGGAGGAAAGCTCCCCATGCAAAGTCCCCTTAGAAATACCCAAAGCCAAGTGAATCGCAGCTGTGTTTTGAAGAACCTTGAAGATCATATTAAAGACTAACCTACTCCAACCTCTTCCCTTCCAATACAAAAAAATATAATTTCTTTTCACAGTTACAGTGCTGCTGCTGCTTTTGCTCAGAGCCACAATGCCAACACTCATGGCCAACCACAATGGCACTGCTGCCCTGGGACTACTGCTGGCCACCTGTCCCATGCCTTGCCTGACCCTCTTACGGGGGTGGTCTTACCAGGAATGCTTGTGGTGGCACGGAAATAGGGACGCAGATGAGCAAGGGAAGGCTCAAGATAATTCCTCCTACATCCTGCCCTGCTTAGCTCCACAAAACTCTCCCTCTCCTCTCTCCTTTTGCTCTCTATTAGCAGCTGCCAGATTAATACCTCTTTTTTTTCTTTTTTTTCTTTTTTTTTTTAATTTTAAGTCAGGGGAGTTAGGTTGGAGGATCTCCCCCATGCAGCTGCAGATATGAGACAGGTTTTAGCGGCTGAAGTACAAAGGAGGGGAAAAAAGCTGTTTAAAAACAATATCACCTGGCTTCCTGCCATACGGGAACTTTTCCTCTTTTTGTTGGAGGGTTCAAGGGCTCTCTTCCTTTTGTTCTTTTGGGTTTAATAAAGCCTTTTTGTACCCCTTCCACTCCCTCTCCCCGGGGTGGTCTACGTGGCTGCTGATTGAGGTCAGCTGCAAGAGATGTAGCGTCCCGAGTACGGTGCAGCAGCCCTAATCCCAACGTTAGATGGAGTTACGGCACTCGGGAGGCTGGAGATGTGATTGTTTTCCTGGTGGGGTTGACCTCCACCGGCAGTTGTTCTGGTCACCCAGCGCGAGCCCACCTACTGAAGGCATTAGAGGAATGCTCCACACATGCTTTCTGAGCAGAAACAGCTCTTGCTTGTGTAAAGAAGGATGGGGTGGGGGGGACACGCATCGGTAGCCAGGGGAAGATCACCAGCCTCCTGCAAGGCTCAGGGTGTATCTTTAGTCTCCTGGACAGATGGAGGTTCCAGGGTCCAGAGACTTTCTGCGGTCCACAGGGTAGGACTACTGCGGTACACGGCCCAGAAGTGTCTGAAGGGGACAAGGAAGGATATTGCAGGGCTGAAGCAGCAGAATTTTTATTATTTCTGTTTTCCCCCCCAAAGAAATAACTTCCTCCTTGAGCAGATGCATCAACAGCCAGCTGCAGATAGAGCTCTCCTGCTTAACTCACAAAAAGGGGAAGGAGATTTGCAAATCTAATCAATCTAATCAACCATTACAGGCTGAGAGAGTTGGGGGTGTTCAGCCTGGAGAAGAGAAAATTCCAGGGAGAACTTATAGTGGCCTTCCAGTATCTGAAAGGTCCCTAAAAAAAGCTGGAGAGGGACTTTTCACAAGGGCACGTAGCCATAGGATGAGGGGTAATGGAAAAGGGTAGATTTAGATTAGGTGTTAGGAAGAAATTTTTTACTCTCCAGGTGGTGAGTCCCTGACTCAGGCTGCCCAGAGAAGCTGTGGCTGCCCCACAGGGGTTCAAGGCCAAGTTGGTCGGGGCTTGGAGCAACCTGGTCTGGTGGGAGATGTCCTTGCCCAAGACAGGTGGTAGAACTGGGTTGACTTTAAGGGTCCTTGCAACCCAAACCATTCTATGATTCCATGATTTCATTCTTAAATCAATAAGTGCTAGATTAGGAAATAAATAAAAAAATTCTTCCTTTAAGGTTCTCATTGGTCCTTGTGACCAGAAACACATTAATGTGTCTCAGCTCAGACTCAGGATCACCACCCTGCTGGAGGCACATGTTTCCAGCAGCTTTTGGGCACAGACTAGATGACAGATGGTTCCACAGCACAGTTCAGCTTGCTCTCAAAGTCTTCTCTTAGTTAACAATGAGAAAATCAAGCTGTGCAACCATTTTACTCTGATGAGAACTAAATACGGAGGTATATGTCAGCTGCATAATAGTGACACCAAAGTCTGAGCACCATGGGAATGCATGATGATAAGTGGAAAATCAATATACTCCACACCCATCTCATCATACTCACAAAAATATGTAATATATATCAGAAAGGGAGAAAAAATCATAATGGGCTGTTTTGCAGATGTAGCAAGGATTTACAGTGCTGGGTCTCACCTGTGTCAATTATTTAGGTAGATACCTGTGGTGAAACTGTTTATTTTCTTTCTTTCAGACACAGATAAGATGCAGGATTCAGAGAAGGGAAATTCAACCTCACACAACCCAACATCATCAGAGAGAACCAAAGAATCGGGTAGTTCAACTGGGAAGAGGACATCCCTTTGGTGTTTTTCATGGACTGTGGTTGGGTTTCACCAACTCTGTGGCCACGAAGGTCACTCTGTGGTCACTCTGTGACCAAATCTTGATCAGTGAAGTCATGAAACTGTTGTGGGGGTACTGGTGAGAGGAGGGCGGAAGGAAAAGAGTTCCCCATCATAGGTCTGACTGTGGGAAGTGGAAGACAGAGTTTTCCTTTTTTTGTTGCCCCACTGCAGACGCATGACTTAGCAGACACCACTACTCTCATTTACGAAAATTTTACAACATGCAGATCACCAGAAATACTTCCTACTCCCCTGCGTGGTGTCCAACCCACCTAACTGTGGGACTACCAAGATGCAGGAGAGCAAGGCTGCCCTCATGAAGTTCATCCATCTGGTGTGTTAATTGCCCCATTTCTCGGCTGCTTGCTGCTAATGTTTTCTTGAAGATATATTTCCTGTATGCAGCAGCTGCTTCCTTGTGCCTCTATGAATATGTGGACAAGAATTTCCTGCTGGCGAGAAGCACCTTACAGTTTATTCACAGTTCCTACCTAGGACTCATTAACATTCCTCACTGCTAAGATGGGAAAGTTGTGAAATTCTTCCCAACCCAGAGCCACCGATTTAAAAGTTTTTGTTGGTGGGTTTTTTTTGTTTGGTTTTTTTTTTTTTTTTTTTAAACCAGTGATTTAATTGGAGCATTAACCTCAGAGCTGGATTAGTTCAGCGTTTTTTTTTCCCCCTTGGCTTGAGTGTGCCAGGAAATCTAGCGTATGATAAATATACATAGCTCTGAGGTCATTGTTGCTCGGATTTTGATGTGTCTGCTGTTCAGCTGTTGACTCCAGATACATCAAATCCTGATATTTAATAAGCACTGCTGCTGATTTAACTTGGGGACTTTTAGCATAGTTTGGGGGATTGTGAGTCCTACAATATTTAAGTGGTTAAACAATGCAGCTACTTGGATCAGGAGTAAATACTGTATATTTTTGGCAGGTATGGGAAGGGTCCAGTTTTGTGCTGTTTTCTTGATATTTTAAGTGCAACACCTGGGAATGTTGCAAAGGTGATGCAGTATTTATGGGTGCTAGACTGTGCAAAAAAATGAAGGGGGATTTGTGGGGAGAAAGTTCATGATGAAGTGTCCCCTCAAGAGAAAGCTCAGGATGAAATGCCCTCTCAAGAGTCTTTATTTCTTAATTACTGCTCTGTACTGTTCTTCTCATGATAGCTTCCCAACTGACTCAGCAAGCTCATTGATATGGCAAGCTCATGGCAAGAGGAAAAACTGACCTGCTCTCAAGTGAGAAGAATCCCAGCACTGAAGCTATAAAAACCATGGATATTTGCTATTTAGAGTGTCCCCTCATTCTCTAGTGGGCAAAGCCAGGTGAAGTGTGAATCTCAGCGACCAACATTTCCAGAGCTGTAGTCCCAGCTCTGAAAATTAGTCCTTCCCTGGCCTTTAGACAAATTACTTTTCCTCTCCATCACGGTATCACTACTTTTTTTCAGAAGTGCTTGGTATATCTACTTGACATAGACACCAGCCTGGAACTCGAACGTACTTTTCTCACGGTATTTTTATTGTTGTATTTCTCCAGTAATCTGCTTCTCTACACAATTTACCCAAGTAATTAATTCTATGCAACTGAGAAATTTAGAGAGGGGGATCGATATAAGACTGAATCTCCACACCATCTGTACACAAGGGTATTTGGGGCGGAAATCAGCATAGTGAAAAGATGTCACTGAGTTGTGTTATTTGCTATTGACATATTGGTAGCACCTAAAAGCCTCAGTCAAATGTGGAGTGGCCATTCAACTTGATACTATCTATAACAAAACAAACAAACAAAACAAACACACCAAAAAACCCATCAACAGTACATCTCCAAAAATCTTTTAGTATTCAGTACACTTTGGAAAGCATTGTAATATAAACATAAATTAATAGATTCATAGATTCATCTAGGTTGGAAGGGACCTTTAAGATCATCTAGTCCAACAATCAACCTAACTCTGATTTAAAAAAAAAAAAACAACAAACCACCAAACCCCACGTTATTAAACTATGTCTCTAAGCACTCTGTCAACCCGTCTTTCAAAGACCTCCAGGGATGGTGCCTCAACCACTTCCCTGGGCAGTCTCTTCCAAGGCTTAATAACCCTTTCAGTGTAAAAATTTTTCCTAATATCCAATCTCAACCTCCCCTGAAACATTTTCTGTACAAAACTGTATTTCCTAGACTTATGCCTATTTTCAGACAAAGGAGCATCAGGGAGTATAGCCTGTGAGTCTGCATTAGTGTTTGTTCTGTCCCAAGTGTTTACTAATCATAAAAAGAGATATCTTCTGTGCAGACTCCAGCAGTGGGATACAGCCAACCCCTTGTCAGGACCCTGCAGAAGAGTTTGGTCCACATGTGGCACAGTATGAGGAATGTCAGAAGACAATTTGAATACTGAATTTGTTCTTGAGTAAGGAAAAATCGAAACCACTGTGTTGTGTTTTCAAAGGAGCTCTTTGATGCCCAGCTTTTTTAATCTTGTGGGGGTTTGAGTGCAAACATGTGGCATATTTATACTTGCCCGTTCAGTCAAGTGGTTTATAAGATAGAATTTTTTTTACTTTTCTACTGCTGGCATTGGAATTTGCTGCAGAGGCCCTGGTAATTCTGAAATGATTTTGCATCTGTTTTGTAATAAATACTAATTAGCTATTTAATAGTAAATAAGTAAATAAAAATATTTAGTGTTTGGAGCTGTTTCGCAATTCAGTTCCTGTGAGGTCTTGCTTTGGATAAAGGAACAGGCAATGGTCATCTTCTACACAGAGATCTGCAAAGCCCAGATATGTGGATTTTGAGGGCGTCACTTGATATAATCTTTATAACTTTATAGGAAGACAATTGCTCTACTTTGTTGCTGTCCAGTACTGTCTTGCTCATTTCCCATTGCAAATTGTCTTTTGAGATTTTATTTTATTTTTACGTAATAAGATCACTGAACATTTCTATGTAGGGAACTTTAGATGAGACAGGAACCAGTCAACAAGCAGAGGGAGAGAAAACAGAAACCACAAAGACATATACACTTACCCTATCAGTGATGTTTAGAAGCTCCATCACTTTCAGTGGAGTGTCTCTCACCCTGAACTTCTCATTTGTTCTTAGCACTGGGGTTTTGTTTTTTAATTTTTCCACCCGTAATGAAACTGTTATTCTTTCTCAAGGTATTCTTTCTGAACTTGTTCTTTAAGCAACCTTCCCTTGCTGTCTGTAAGCACCAAGCATTTCAGTCTTGATCTGTATGTACTCCTGCAAGAGAACTTCTGTAGTAATTTATAGACATAGACTATGAACAAAAACAGAGAAAGTTCTACTCCATTAAATTATGAGCCAGTCAAGCACCTACAAACTGAACTACAATATACAATATTTCTTGAGTCTTTTGTTCTGAGAGATCGACAACCTAGGCCTTCTTTAAAAATTACAGAATAGCAGAATGATTGAGGTGATAAGGGACCTCTGGAGGTCAACTGGTCCAACAGCCCTGTTTAAGCAGGAATACCTAGAGCCAGTTGCCCAGGACTGTATCCAGTCAGGCTATGAATATCTCCAAGGATGAGACTCCACAATTTATCTGGGGAAACTTGGTCTAGGGTGTGACTCCCCATCTCCACAGCATAAAAGTAATTTCTTGGTTTCAAAAGGAATTTCATGTGCTTTAATTTGTTGGTGCGTGGCCTCTTGTTTTGGTCTTCCTAGATTTGTTTGAGAGGACTTATTTTACTGGAAGCATTTATCATTTGTTTACATAACCTTTTTCCAAGAACAGAATACTTTGCAAATAATGAATGCAAAACATTTCATTTTCTAGAGTTCTGCTAACAAATATGTACTATTGTTAAACAAAACAAACAAAAAAAAAATTAGTTTGGCCAACTCAATGTATGCCAAATCTGTCTGTCTTACCATTGTAATTCACATGCTACTGTCCTTGTCATTCACACAAATAGATGGACTACATAAAATGAGCGTTATTTTCTAACAATTTGTATGTTACATAGGAACCAAAGCCTAAAGTGTTTAAAGGAGATCATAAATGGAGTTTACATAACTATCACAAGGGAAAATACTTCTCTAATAGTATGTTGATAATAGAATTAAATATGCTACTTTCAAGAAGAAACAAATCTCATCATTCATGTTTGAATTGTCACCCAAATATTTCATTATTTTGACATTCTTCTTGTGAATTTCAAGGGTACTCAGGTCATGGGGCCTGATTCTTCTCTTTTTAGTGCTCTTAACATCTTAGTTTCTCTCTGATGTATAATGGGATTTGCTGGCAGAAAATACACCTGTTCATAATGAAAACTCTGCATGCCTCATTCAAGTAGGACATCCTGGAGCATGATAGAAAAAAAGTAGAAACAGGAGATAGTGGAAAGAGGGTAAAAGGGCAAAATAAGCAAGCAAGTTAGAAGGTGGCAGAGAAAATGTAAATGTAATTGCAAAGGAAATTCAAAAATAATCAACTTTCAAAATTGAGGCTATAATGTTATCTTAGGCTTATGGTAGGATATAAATTAATTCATACCTTCTTGTGATTTATGATGTCACCGTTAAACCCTTAAATAGCATTAAATCCATGCAATTCAAAGTTGCACAGCATTTTTTTTCTGTATACTATGTGTAACAACTCTGTAGATATCTCTCTATTCCATGCACAGTCAAAAATGTGACTTTAAAATAAAAATTGCATCAGAGTAGCCACTTACTGAGCAAGTAAAAAGCAAAAATACATGATCTGAATGGAAATCAGGTGAGGATCAAACACCTCTGTAAGTATGAGCTTTGTCAAGAGACATTATCTAACAGCAAGGTGCATCTGCAGAAAATACAATGTTCCTAACTGTTCTAGTGATTTATTTTTAAGTATTGAAGGACAAAGTATTTGTAGGGTCAGCCAGAAGTCATCATTGACGGGAAATATGTGAGATCACACAGAGATTAAGGAGGAAATACATTCAATTCATCCAAACATTACAATAATAGGATTAGAAAATAATAGGATTATAAATACTAAACCTTTGAGGATAAATTCTACTGTTGAGGAGATCTGTGACTGGATCTCTTGATTGTCTGCAGATCTCTTTACATCAGTAGAGGAACGGGAATCATTTGGAGCACTTCCTGACTTAATTTGGGTGGTGTTTCAAAGATGTGATTTTTTTTTTTAACCAATTCTGACACATGATGTAGCCTCTCCAAAGCCCTTTCCAGGCATATTTTCCTGTAATTCTATGATAGCTTAAGTGTGAATTATTCGTGTAAGGAGCTCTGTTCATCATGTGACACACACAAAGAGGAGTAGCATCAAATAAAAGCTTCTACTTAACTTCTTTTTATGAACAAAGACCAGGGTCGTAATACAAAAATAATTGTTTCGTGATGGATTATCTCATACAAGGGCTATAATTCTCCATTGCTTTTCACTCTTAGAGAAAGCTGTATTTTGTATATGATTCTGTTTTTACACTGGTTTTGAACCAGTTGGCAGTGTCGTCTGACTGGGTTTTTTTTTTCCTGAGAAAGGCCAAATGTAAAATTTTACCTTCATCATTTTACAGTGGGGCAAGTTCCAAATTTCCCCTCCCATCAGGCTATAAGGCAGAGCACACAAGAGGAAAATGCTGTGGACCACAGTCACAGGTTTGATATTTAAATCATACTTGTTTGATTCTCAGTGCCACACCGGTGCAAGTTGCACTCCTTGGCCATATATATATTCATTTTGGGATCCATTTTAAGCAGAAAATAAGTGTATTTTATGGCAATCCATTGATGAATTTGATCCATACATTCCAATTCTGCTGACTTATTCTGAGCTGAAACCCACTCGAAGTTTTAAGGACAAAGATTTAAGATTTACTTCGGGACACTATATTAGTTTATGAGATTGTTCATCATAGACATGCACAGTTCGAGTTCTTACTCAGCCACACGCACACACACATATATATATCAGAGGAGGATAACCAAAACCGAAGAAAAGTGGACTAACACAGAGCAGTAAGGAAGTGCCCAGGGGACAATGTGGTGTTGAAAGATCTCGCATTTCCCTCAAAAGCAGCAAGATTGGGGGATGGATCCTGACTATGTAGCTGAGCCATACAGAAAAACAGAGGTGTTAGAACTCCATGCACAAGCACAGAACTGTTTTATTAGTATTGCAGAGACATGTACAGGAAAACAGAGGTGGGTGGATAGAGACCAATGAAGCAAAGATAGTGCCGCCTATATGGAGCTGCAAGGAACAATGGTGAGACCCGGAAATCATGGGGGATTTTAATGACCTTGACATTTTCTGGAAAGTCAATATAGCCCAGTATGAGTATACAAGAGATTCCTGGGGTGTGTTGATGACAAGGATTTGATACAACAGACCCATGAGTCAGCTAGGGCAGAATGCATTGCTGGACCTGTAACTCACAACTGAGGAAGAACTGATGGTTGATGTGAAGGACAACAGTAGACTTGGTCATGACTGGGTGACTGTAGCATTTAATATCCCAAGAGAAATGAGTAGGATAAATAAGAAAATTACAACCCTGGACTTCAAGAGAGCAAACCCCCTGGCTAATTTGGGAATCTGCTTAGAAACCCCCACTTTCACCTTGGAGGCTTGGTCAGTCTTTGAATAAAACCTTCGGAAAGCACAAGTATGGTCTGTACTAGCATGCAGTAAATTGAGCAAGCACAGCAGAAGGCCAGCACAGATGATCAGAAAGGTCCTGGGTGAAACTGAATGCTAAAAGAAAGGCATAAAAAAACAGTAGAAGACCCAGATATATAGAACAATTTCCCAAAAATGGAGGGATGGAGACAGGAAAAGGCTGGAGAAGATTCAGCAGGAGCTGAATGTAATGACTAATGCAAAAGGAAACAAGGAGGACTTATAGAAATTAACAGTAGCAAAAGGAAGGCTGAGGAAAACAGAGGAAGAGACCCGCTGATGAAAAACTTGTAAAAAGCCAGCGTGCTCAATGACTATTTTTCCTCTATTTCTTCTGGCAAGGTCTGCCTCATCTGCCACAGAGACAGATGTATCTCAGCAGCTTGTGTCCAGTGGCTTCTGAAAGCAATGTATTATCACTCAGCATCATGACAAAGGGCTGTCTCCATGCTGACATGATTTTCCTTGTTTCATCACTTAAAAGAGGAAGCCCATGAGGAAAAAAAAAAAAAATTAAAATCTGGAGAACTACAGAGCTATCCATTCTGGTAATAGCTGCACCCTGGGATTGTGTATCTACGGGGGACTACACAGCAGTTTGGATGCAGGAGGCATTTGTTTGTAACTGGAAGGGTACCAATCCTGACGTATGGGAGAGAGGAGAGACCGTTCTGAGAGATGCCAGTGATTAATAATGACTGTGTATCGTTGTTGTTCTGGTTTGGGGTTTCTCTCTACACCAGTGTGAATAAAATATGACATTTATATTAAGTGCATTCATATATCTGGTAGAACATCGCATACTGTGCCAGAAAGCATGAAAAAGAGAAGTTAGGGATTTGCTAAACCTGTCAAGAAATGCTCATACAAGAAAAAAGTAAATTCATGTAAAATACGTACCTTTTTAGGCAATGTTTTCAGAAAACTAGAAGAAATTTTCTAACCACCAACAAATTTAGAGGAAGCAAGAGGTTTTTTATTTGGTATTTAGCATGAGGAAGTATGAAAGGCATTGGTCATGCTTGAAGAGGTTTTCTAAATTGTCCTTATGCAAGATCTGTCTCTCAGCAGTAAAGATTTCTCCTGTGCAGAGTGGATTAAAGAAAATATTTGTACTTTTTAAATAAGTTAGGCAGGATTTTATACCATCTTTTATTCACAAATCAATTTAAACAAAATTCATAAAGTTGCTTTTTAGGAGAAAGACAATCGTATGAAAATGGGGAAATAATTTTTAGTGGCATTTACAAAATTAAAGATTTTGCTTTGACCTTCCTAGATCAACAAAGATCCCTAACTACCAACCACAAAACTGGGGTTATGTGAGGTGTACCAATAGTCCTTCACCTCCCCAAATACTATAGCATGACATATAGGCAATTTACTAGGAATTCAAAGGTCTCAAACTACATCCATGGGGTGTGTGACGTGAGACAGGAATCTGGAAGGCAGCTTCTTACGCTGCATGGACTGACCTGGGTTTGTCATTCCCAGATTTTTTATGGGCCATTTACTGTTACACCCAAAAATCACTTCCATATGCAAATTAGACTGCATAGATCCTAAAACATCTTATACTCTAGTATTTGAAGCACCACCTGAGAGTTTCCATCCTTGGGTTAAACCTCTGTTAGACAGCGAAAGAACCCATGTCTCATTTTCACTAGCCAAGTGTGCTAATCACTAGCCTGTAGAGAAACATAAAGCCAGATTTGTCACCTTCTTCTCCTCAGCTTTGTAAATGGTGTCTAAACTCCCTTTTGGTAATGTTGCCCATCATTTCAACAACTTATTTTTTATTAAGAATGTCTAAATTTGTACTGTTACTTTCTCTTAATTTTATCCCAAAGATTTTGTTTTGTTTCAAAATTTTTATTTATTTTTTAATTTATTTTTACCTTAGCATAAAATATTTGTTAGTCACACATAGCTCCTTCATATGCAGTCCAGAGGAAGAACTCTCTTATTGCATTACTAGTTGTCTAATGCAGCCAAGACAGAAAATGTATCAAAAATAATGTTCTAAGTGCTTTAAAAAGCTGAGTTCCACCAAAAAAAGTAGATGGTCTACAAAAATATGAATAGTAATCCATTGGCCTTTTCCCAATCAATTTTTGACCTTATGCTACAGGTGCATGTATTTCATATTACATCGTTTGGTCCACATTGATATCCTGCCTCGGTGTTGTGTACAAAATTTACAAGGAAAGGTAAAAACTGCTGTCCCTCCGTGTGTGCGGTGATGCACATCACATCTCTCTCTGCAGATCCTTTCTTTTTTTGCCATTCTCCCTGATACCTAATTCAATATATATGGGGAATACCAGGCTGATGATGTCATGCCCACTGCACTCTTTCTCCATCCACCTCGTGGCACAGACCTGAAGCAGCATTAACTGTGGCTTCCAAAAAATTCCCATTCTTCTGAGCTGCAGTGACAGAGGGGAACAGGGATGACTGGAGAGAATATTAGTGATCCATGGGGCAGATACCAAGGAACACAGAGGCACACGTCATTTCTAGCTGTGGGTGAAGCTAGGTAGGCACACAGACTAAAAAATCTCTTCAGCAAGGTCTGCCCCAATAATTTGTATCTGGAAGAAGAAATACATTATTATAGTTATCCTATATTCTCTTAGCTGACTGTGGGTTCACAACTTCACATTTAAGTTGATGATGAAGCCAGTGTTTGCTGTGTAACTCAGAATCTGTCGTTAAGATACAAGTACCACACAGAGTCCCAAGGCGGGTGGTGGGAATCCTGGCTACAGACAAAGTGAGCTCTCATCTTCCCAGGGCTACAGGCAAAGGCAACAGTAGTACTGCTGCCCACATCCCTTAAGATTAAATCTCTTTCTGAAGGAGAAATAGGCCCCAAATCGGGGCAAAGGAATTATAGACATTCAGGGGGAAATGGAAAAAGGTCTACTGCTTGCTTTCTTCGCATACCTATGAATATTTGAGGTCAGTCTTCCATGTATTGGCCTTCCACTTCTGCATCACTCACTTCCACATTTTCAGCAATTTTGCTGAAATTGTGTTGCAATAAATCCAGTATTCTTGACAATATGCTCCACCCATCCATCTCTAGAGTGGGTGTTTTATGGAAAGTGGGCAACGGGACTGGGCTGGATGTGAAACTGGATGTATAACAACTCCTGCACCTCAGTACAATTAAAAATGCCCGCTGATCCTGACAGCTAAAGGAAAGCTCAGTGCCAGAGCATGTTCTGCTTTTTTTCCAGCGTGGAGGCATTAGGGATTCAGGGTGTAATGCTCTCCTTTGCACCCAGCAGCAGGGTCCAGCACAACTCGAACCAGAGCAGTCGGCACGGGTGGAATGACCTCGGTTGCCGTCTTGTTTGTGCTAAGCCATTCTTAAAACCTCCAGTTGGTTGCAAGAACATGCCAGCATGAAGGATTTATTCCAGGGAGAGGAAAAGCACTGTGTGAACAAGTAGAGAAAAACTAGTTGCTTTATCCCTAACACTTCCAGAAATTAACCTTAACTTTTTTAAAAAAGATTTAAAGTTTTTTTAAAGTTTTGAAGTTTATTTAGGTGGCACGCTTTAGTTCTTAAATTTCTAGCCCTGTGTTACTGTTCTCTGAATAAAGCCACAAATACAAAGAATGAAAAACTCAGAAAGAAACTGATCCTTTGTTATCTCAAGTCGAGTCAGGACAAAAAAATTTAAAGAGAAATTAGCTTGTTCTACAGGATACCAAATTATTTTATTTATTATTTTTTTCCACAGCTTCGTGTACGTGAAATGAGGCCCTGGATTTCCAGAGACTTTTCCAAGTGTATAACTTTTTAAATTTTATGCAGGTCTTTGATTCTCTGCATTAGTGCAGTCACTGGTTCTAAACAAGTAAGTCTTACAATTCACATGCATCATAGCCGAGCATTAGATCTTCCTAAGCATATTCATCCTGTTAATGCTTACTCTGTAGTATTGTGTGTGGTCAGACAGATAATGAGTTATTCAAAGACAGAGCAAAGATAAAGTAAGTGAATCTTTCAAACAAACACATACTTTAGCTTGTATGATATGCATATTTTGGAGAATATCCATTTTTTAATAACAGAGTTATTGTCTGAAAGTATTGAGAATAATTTCTTCCTATTCACGGATGAAAACAAACATTCTTTGGATGATCTTTCCTTTGGAAAATATGAAGAGCAAGGAAAACTTTGATTCCCTGAGTGGGAGGTTCTAGAAATAGGAGTATAGAAATGAGTATGGAGTTTGGAACTTATATGATTTAGACTCCAAGTATAAATTAAAGGATTTTTAAATTCAAACAGTCTAGAGAACACTTCTGAATGGCCCATAAATTCTTCCAGGGGGAAAAAAAAAAAAAAATCTCAGTGTTGATTGACAATGAACTGTAGAATACTTTCACACTTTCACAGCAAATTGAAGAGAGCCAGTATTTTAAGGGACGGCGTGTATTCCACTTTAAACAGCGGATAAAACAAATCTTTCGAATGTTTTTGTAATGTAGCTTTGCTAAACATCTACCCTTTTGAGGCTTTGTTAAAGGGAGCTTGTTTACAAAGTCTGAAGCTGATGAGAAGCAGAAGAAAATTAAATGTTATCTAGGTGAGTCAGTAGGAACAGTCAGCTGGTCTCCTTCAGACATTTACAGAGGGCTCAGATAAATGGACAGAATGTTTAAAACTGGGTTGCACTTAATGAAAGTGCCTTGTTATAAGTATTAAACACCCAAAGACAACACAAAGCTCTTCAGACAAGTACTGAAGTCTGAATAGCAGCTCTGCATTGAAAAGCTAGGATTGTAAACCAGCGGGGAACCAGAGCAGCATTTCATATGACTTAACTCAGTGCCCCAGCCAGGGCAGTTTTTCATGTGTGTGCATTGATGTTAAATTGAAAGGAAAGGAATGTATAGGTAAATATCTATTTAACTTCATCATTACCATTGTTTTGAATTTAGTTTCTGTCTTCTACAGCTTATTTTCCGCATTTGACCCAATAAATAAAAGTATCTTTCCAGATACTCATTTATATATATATATATATTTATATAAAAAATAAGAATATACACAAGAACATCAAAGTAAGCATGCATGTATGCATGTTTACGTGTAATTGTTGAAGGAGAACAAGATTGAAGTGCCATAATTCATCCTAAACACACATCAGAGCAGTGTATTTTTATGCTGGTTTACAGAGAAGCATCAAGTAAGATGCATGGATTTTTGTTCGTGAGTTCAAAAAAGCCTATCCATCTTTACTTAACCTCTGACACAGAACGTAAAATATAGGTTGAAAAAAGACCTTTTAAAATGATAAATAGGTAAGGAAATATTTGGGCACTTCCAGAGAAACACTACATATTATTTAAAGGGAATTCAAGCCAGTTGTGATAGTAGTGAGGAGGGACAGTACTGGCATGCCACTAACACGTCAGAGACTTAACAAAAGAGAACGGTGGGGTTTTTCTCATGGAAACAAAATGGTTCAGGTTTTACAATGTCCCTTTCTGGAACATGAGATTTTGCATGTGATATACCAAACAGTCCACGCAATCAATTTATTCCCCGCCTCTCTTTTATGCTGTCCTTAAAAAACAAGTTTTGTGCACGCTCTTCAGTAGGCAAGTCCTTAGAAGTTAATTGTTCTGTGTGCTTTTGCAGGTTCTCTACTCCCGCAGAGAACTCCACAGGTTTTTGGAGTAGTTGACAGCCAAGATACATAAACTTTATTGTTGTTATTGCCTGTTTGATGAGCCTGTGTCCCTAATGGCTGCCTACTGGCTATTCACATGGAAAACAAAAAAACGGCAAATTATACCAAAATATGAAATAAGACTCCCAAAGGGGAAAACTCAATCTTATTTCCTTTTTTCACCCAAAACATAAACCATTTGTGAACTAAGCATGTCCCAGTGTTTAAATGCTTACCCCAGAGAACCCTGTCTGTCAACATGTCCTCTCTGGTTTCCAGGTGCACAATCCTCGTACCAGAGGAAACAACTTTCCTCATATTTTCAGACATGTTTTTATTCCTTACTTTGGGAGCAAGGCAATGACTTGGAGAACACTGGAAAAAACATTTCTTAATGTGAGCCTGGTGGAAAGCAAAATTGCAGGGATGGATCAGAAAATCATAGAATTGTCTAGGTTGGAAGGGACCTTAAAGATCATCTAGTCCCAATCATCAACCTAACCCTGACAAAAATCACTAAACCATATCCCTAAGGACTAAGTCAACCCATCTTTTGGGTTTTTTGAGGCTTTTGAGGCCACTTTGAGGCACCCCAGGGATGGTGCCTCAACCCCTTCCCTGGGCAGCCCATTCCAATGCCCAATAACCCTCTGCATGAAGAAATGTTTTACAATATCCAATCCAAACCTCCCCTGGTGCAACTTGAGGCCTTTGCCCCTTGTCCTGTCTCCTGTGACTTGGGAGACGAGACCGACCCCCGCCTCTCTACACTCCCCCTTAAGGGAGTTATAAAGCGTGATAAGGTTTCCCCTCAGCCTCCTTTTCCTCGAACTAAACTACAGCTCCTTCAGCTTTTCCTCATAAGACTTACAAATCATGGCAGGGGGTGATGAGAAGGCACAGGTCTCTCACAGCAAGGCTGATGTTTCTGATCAGGTCTGCAGTTGCCTGTTTTTCCCATCTAATAGCTTCAAATGGTCTTGTGCTGCAGTGGACAGGTATACTGACATAGAATACTTTATATATAGTCATGAAATTTTATGTTGATTTCAAGGCCATGGATTCTGTTTGCAAATAAAAAAAACCAACCAAACAACAACAAATGAGTACTTGGGTCATCAGGGTGGTTTTTCTGGTGGTGGAGACCTTCACCAATTCTCATTTTGTGCCAGAACTGGGAAAATGTTCAGCAGTAAATGACAAAAATGTTTATTTCATGTTGATGGTCTTACTCTTAACTATCCACGTTTTGTGGATCCACAGCCTACTTCAGCTGCCAGGGTGGTCCTCTGTGATTTAATTTCAGAAACCACTTTCACTATTATTCACTTGAGCATAAGCACACTTCTCTGGAAAGGGTCCGCTTTGTGTTTCCTATTAATATTTATTCCAAAAAAGGATAACTGTGATCATGGATGAAAACTAGTCCTGAATTTAGTCCACAAACTTTGGTAAATATAACCAATTTTTTCAATGATATCAAAATCCAAAGATAAAAACTTTGGGAAAAGAAATGCATTCAAAACTTATCAGTTATAAAGTGCAACATTGCATTATCTTATTCCACTCAAGAAAGAAGGTTGGCATCTTTTTAACCACACATCACACTGAGAACAACCTGCTTTGGTCAAGCATCAGGGTTCATTTGCCCATGGAGAGTTCTCTGGCAGCACCTTTTTAAACAATCAGGGATCCAAGTAACCCAAAGCTCAGCAATTATGTCTCTTTATTTCATCTTTAAAAAGATTAATCATAGAATCATAGACAAGGGACAATCAAGACAGGGGACCTCAGAGTTTTGCACGCCTCCATTTAGGCAGCATAGGAGAAGTTGGCAATCATTTGTCCTTCAGAGCCTTCCCTCTGTATGAGTCTTCCATTTTTTTTCATGCTTCCCATTACCATTGGGATTCATTTTATAGATAGTCTCCAGTTTCCAGTTGGGATACCTGCTGACCTGTTTCTTCTTCCTGGACTTCTGTTCCTTCCTACACAGTCCATTTCAAGCCCAACTTACTTGCCAATTACCAAAACAGAGAAAGAATTTTCAGATCTGTTGTTAACAAGTGTTTCTCCAACCACTCTTAGCTGGTGATCTCTCATTTTATAGAATAAGGTAAAAAATTTCCTACCTGGTAGAAGACTGCTAACAGCTCCATTGTACAGTTTTCATTGATTAAAAAAATTAAACAAAACAAAACAAACACACAAACAAAATCAAATCAAAACAAAACAAGGCAAAACCAAAAAACCTTGGTTCTTGCCATGTTTCTTGTCATATCTAAATAACAGAGGCAATTGTAGATCTCCCTGTCAAACGGGAACGTAAGCATAGGACTCTATCATTTTAATAGGCCTTTGGTATCATTACTTTCTGCCAGGATATTAGATACTCCAAAAGATATATAGCACGTGTTTATTTTTTGCTGGCAGCACAGACTGAAAGAAGAATTTAGGTGTGGTGCTTTCATAGCAAACCCAACCTTCTCCTTGGATGATGCTTTTAAAAATTATTTGTATGTGTTTTACAATCGGGAATTAATTTTACGGGAGGATATTCAACACTTGTGTTTTTCCTTGTCTTCTTTTTCTCATTATGTAACAAAAATAGTAATCATCTGCCATAGTGGTTTTATTACTTTCTTATCCTCACATAGGCCATTAAAACAGAAAAGAAGCTCCCTAACTGTCGTTTCACACCAACCAACCAAACTGAAACCATAAGAATAAGAAGCTTCATTTTTATCGGATGTGGTCCACAGAGGTACGTGTTCCCCAGTTCAATATGTCTTTATCTGTGCTCTTTTTCTGGAGCATTGTTCATCAGTTGGCACACAGAGAATCGACACATTTACCAGGGCCATATTCCTATGCTGGGCTGATCCTATCAGGTATTGAATCTCTTGTGAGATACATGGTGTTTTTTCTACCAGTTTGCGATTAAAAAAAAGGGGGGGGGATTCTGCACATTTTCTAACCCAAAAAGGAAACCTATATCAATTTTTGTGTCCAGAGACCACTTGCTCCCTTTGACATCCAAAGGTCCAAGGGTCTTTTATTGCTTTGACCTTTTGTTTTCCTTTGGTCACTCTCCTCAGATACAAGCATGAGAGTGACCTACCAAACGCCGCGAGGCATCCAGGGAATGCAGCGGCATGTGCTTTAGGCAGGAGGGGATGATATATAACACAATTATTAATAGGACTTGTTCCACAAAGGTATTTGGGAGCCTAGCTCCCACTGATTACCTTTGAGCATCGGGGCCTCTGTCTCTGTCTCTTGGGAAGCCGAGTTTTTATAGACATAAGAGGCCAGTCTCGTCTTAGAGATGTAAGACTACGTACACGCGCTCCATATATCCCGGAAACAGATATTTCAAAGATTGACTGGGTATTTCTTTCCACTCTCCAGAGATTAAGCACAACTTGTAAAATACTCTGCTCAGCAGAAGTCAGTTAAAGCCTCTTGTAGCCTGGGAAACTCTAATCCTGTTCTGAAGGTTATTAGACAGTAAGTCTTGAAGAAATGGAGGGAAGGGGTTTGGCGCGGGTGATGAATGTGCCTACAGCAATCGGGAAGCTCCGCCAAAACAGGAACTACATCTTGATTACCAGCCGTATTCCCAGGGCAAAGGCAAAGGAAAGGAGCCTACTTGCACCCAGAGATTTTTTTCTCAGACTCTCTCCCCAGGCAGCATCTCAGGAGATCTATCTGTTTTCTAATTCTCAGAATAATATATTCTCACATTTCTCCTGTACGCCTTGCATCACCTTGCAGAGTGGCAGGATGCATTCTCATTCCAGTGGTGAAACAGTCAGCTGCTAATATCCTTCCAATGCACCAGAAAAGTGCAGACAAAAGCTACAAAACACAAGGCAAGCCTGCAGAAGGCTCAACAAACTAGGATTTCCCTCTCCAGTTTCCTGTACACCTCCCACCACTCCTGGAGGGAAAAAAGAAAAAAAAAAAAACCAAACAAAACGACAACAACAACAACAACAAAAACCAGAACACACCACCAAACCACCCAACTGAGCAAATCACACAGGTTAAGATGCTTCTGCAGAAATCTCTTATGATTGTATGTTTATCATCAGGATGCCCATGCAAAAGGGGTAAAATTTCAAGAACACACACTATACCACCAGGATTAAAAAACATATATGTAACGCCATAACTGTGGTTAATAAGGAACCCAAGGACTTTGATTTGAAAGCAAGCAAAATCAGATGAATGTCTTCAGAGTTTGGCTGCCCAATGAGTTCCTTGCAAAAGGAATTAACAATAATAAATCACATCATTAGTAAGGTCGATAGTGTTCATCTCCCTTCTAAGGGCTATATCAAAAGTTCGGTAGTTTAGCAAGTTCATCAACTTGCTTTCTGCTGAGGAACCAAAGCTTGGTTCATTTTGGCTTATAGGCTACAAGTACACATTGATTTAGAGACTGGCAGTCACACTTCTAACTTCTTTGAAAATGCTTCCATAGATGTCCAAGCTCTCACAAGAATTTACCAAAGCCCTGGGCCTCCAAGGGTTTTCAGAAACCCTTTGCTAAATAAAGTCTCTGTAGAGGAGCAGAGGACTCCAGGTCTCTAAGGGGAACACCAGCATCAATGTCACTCCCAGATCCCCTTAGCCTGGAAATTTGGGGAGATCAAGCAACTTCAAACACCTAAACAGAAATTTACATCATCCCGTTTAACTCAGGAAATTCAGTCTATAACTTTCATCTTCCACCAAGAATGTTAAATCCATTCTTTAGTCAAAGGGGAGAAAAAGCCTCTCGCAAAAGGGCATTTAAAATTAAATTAGTTAGCTTAGCTATTGGGAAAGCTTATCTAATGACTGGAGAGGGAGCCAGGGGATTCTGGGCAGCTAATTTAGCTGACCAAACTGCATACCTATGTTGGAAGGGATAGTAATACAGCAAAATATTAAATTGTTTGGTATCCTGCAAATGCCAAGACTGGAGCAGGAGAGGCATAGCTTCTTTTGCCTTCACAGGACTTGTATGAGGGTTGTTAATTTTTTTTCTTTCTATGTGGTTACTCTTCAGGGCTTGAACCCAGTTCTCATTTATGCTTTCTTTATTTGCTAGTCTCTCATATATTTCTTTCTCCTGACACCCACCATAGTTCCTACCTTTAGCAGGTATTCTGGTATTTCAAAATCAATTACAAAGGTAAGATAACTGCTGAAAATGGAAGACTATAGCTCTTACCTGAGCTAGAATCACATTGTTATTACAGGACCAGGAAAAAATAGCATGTCTTTTAATGGGAATTGAGAGTTCTTGAAATTCAAAATTCAGTTTCCTGTGTTTGCATTGGAAGTTTTGGTCCATTTTCTTCTCTGTTCTCCTGAAATTTCCTATGTGACATCTGCAGACTGCTTCTTGTAGGTATTAGTTATGACTACTGGTCCTACTGAGTTGTCAGAACCTGTTCACGAGCAATTTTCATAACTTTGCAAGGCTGCCTGTAGAAAAGCCCTTTCTCTATGTCTTCTACACAATAAAGCCCTCAAAAAGTCTTTGCAAATCATTGCACCTAACCAGCAAGATTAGGCACATCCTGTGTTAAAAAAAAAAAAAAAGGTTGATTTTTTTGTTGTTGATGGTTGGCTTTGTTTTTTTTTTAAATATGGGATTCTTCATAGTAAGGTAGCATTTATACATTCTACACACTTAACACTTTTATATACACAGATCAGCAAATGGTGGTATTGGCACAGGCACTGAAGGAAAGATGCAAAGTTCGACTGCAGGTCCGTGCTCTGTGGAGCAAAGGAGCAAGACTTTTGCACAGTTTTTGTTCCCTACCCTGAAAACACAGTCTCTTTTCATTTTTTTTCCAGAGTGTGGATAGATTATGGAAACAGACAAAAAAAAAAAAAATTCTCTAAAACCCTATCTGCAAACATCCTCTGTTTGTAGGTGTTTATTTTACTGGTTTTATGCAAAGTCTGGAACTTCTAAATACCATCTCTGTCAGCTGCAGAAATCTTTCCCTTTTAGCTGGAGGGAGGGAAAAAAAATAGAAAAAAAAAAGAAAAAAAAAAAAAGAAGAAAGCAGCAGCCTGCAAATTATCTTCCCCCTGTTTTTCTTGTTGCATTCTGCTTACACTCCCTCCCTCGTTTCTTCATTCCTCTCTGCAGATCCATAACGTGCAGTAACACCTGCTGGGGTGGGAACAGCAGTTTGAGCTCTCCCGTCGCCGCGCTCCGATAACGCGTGGAGCAACACCCATCCATGTCTCCGTCCCTCTCACTGCCCATATTTTTTGGGGCGGGAGGGGGGTTTCATCCCTCCCCACCTCTTCTCAAGGATAACCACGCTCCAGAGCAGCCCTCACGCTTGGTGGGGCAAGACCTAGATGTTCGATCAGATTTGCAGTTGTTATGGACCCTGACGGACCCATGGAGCGGAGAAGGCAACGGATGTCTCTCCAGTACAGATGGTCAACAGGCTTAAGTGAGCTAATGCTTTGAGTGCAGGCCAGATCTATTTTAATTACTAAAAGCCCTGTCATCCCAGGGTCTCTCTGTCATGAGCTCTGCCCAGGTAGTTCTTCTTAGTACGTAAACTTAAAATGCGCTATTTAAATAACCCTAAAATCTTCTCTGCTTTAGCTTTTTCAACCTTTCCCAGGAAAACCTGCGCGTCATTTGTATGGATTTATGGAGATGTAAAAGCCTAAAGTAATGTTTCAGCACTAACAAATGTGGGTAGATGTGACTTAAAAACAAGCTGATCGCACATTGGAACAACAAAGACTGGAGGATTAAGGCAGTCAGCGAAGATGAAAGTGTAGGCAAATCTGCAGGGGGAAAAAAAAAAATCAACTTGCAAGAAGATCCTAAACAAGTTGAACACGCAGGGAAGTATTTAAAGACTGGCCTTCCTGGGTGTGTTGTGTTTTGTTTTTTTTTTTTAAATAACCAACAGGTAGGTAACAGTGTCATAAACGTATAACTCGTCTAAGCTTCAGGTGTGCCTGGCCTGATTCCCTTAAAGGAAAATAGTTTTCTGACCCCCGTTGTCCTAAGGCATCGTTTAATGCCGGCGATGCTTCGAAAAGTTTTTAATGAGTTCAGCTGGGAAGATTTCACAGAGCAATATACTCATAAGGGAAAAAAAAAAAAGAGATGTATGCAAGAGCCAGGGCTTCCCAGGCTGTTTGCAGGAGCACAGCCCCTCACAAAGCACTCCTGCAATATTTCCTCGTTAAGCACGGAGGCTTTTTTGGGGGGTTGGGGTTTTTTGGTGGTGGTTTGTTGTGGGTTTTTTTTCCCTCTATTTGAACAATGCCAAAAAGTGATAACTCAAGACTTGGAGAATTGTGCTGACAGTCAGCTGTCACTCATTGTCCTTTACTCTGACAACCTCAGGCATTCAGCCATGGATTCATGAGTTTTCCCCTTTCTCTTTATTTTTAAAGGAGGTGGGGGATGGGTGAGTATATCAGAGGATTCAGCCCTGAATAGACTTTTGTTTTGCTCTTTCTTTTTTTCTTTTGCCTCCTGACTGTGTCAAATGCACTGTGTCTCTCATGCAGTTTCACTCTTTAGAGAGCCTTGACTGGGCTGGCTAGTTAGTATTCAGAAACAAGCCAAAGAGGATAAAATTCTTCTCTCTGGCTTGCTGAGACTGCAAATAAGCAATTAGACTAAAAGCTCAGTATTGGGGGGGGGGTGGTGGAAAGGAGGAAAAAAAAAAAATACTTTTGCAACCTTTGTTGTTGACTGAAACCTGCCAATATACTTCATAACTTTGAGAATTGCATAAGAGAGAAAAATTCTAGACACTGTTAGGGATATGTGCTGCTTAATACCCTCGTACTGTCTTTTCCTAAAGACAGCTCGGCAGCGCACCGCACTCTCTGAACTGGAGGATTTGCCATTTAATGTTGTTTGCTTACTGTAATGAGAGAGAAGTGGAAAAGGTTAGGAGTGGAAAATGGAAAACTCATCTTTTCCTCGCCGGTAATTGAGATGTTTCAAAGACAGACGTATATGGTAGAGTGCAGAGTCCCATCCCCCTGCCCTCCACGCAGCTTCCCTTGCTGACGAACTCCACATCCAACCCTCCTGTCAACACTGACATGTCTCTGCCCCTTTCTTGCCTATCTGGTGTCATCGCTGAGCATTTCACCCTCCACTCTTCTCCTCCACGTCTTTATGCCATCCCCCACCCCTTCCCGCACCGTGCCCTCCCCGAAAACACCCTCCTCCAAACGCCTTCCTGAGCCTCGTGTTTTCTGCAATGCCTCGGAAAACAGGTGATTTAAGGGGGAGCACTGAAAGGGTGTAAGGGATGATTCTATCCACCTAGTAATATAATGCGTAAAACTATTCTGCAGGTAAAGCACCAGAAAAGAGGTGTCCAAATATATCACCCGATATATCTCAATAGACCACCAAATATAACCAAATATGTCACCAAATATTTGTGTATTGTTAATGTGTCGAGACACTGAGGGACTGGACCGTGTCCAGAGAAGGGCAACAGAGCTGGTGAGGGGTCTGGAGCACAAGTCTGGGGAAGAGGAGGCTGAGGGGAGACCTTCTCACTCTCTCCAACTCTCTGAAAGGAGGAGGTAGGCAGGGGGGGTCAGTCTCTTCTCCCAAGGAAAAAGTGATAGGAAAAGGGTAATGTCTTCAAGTTGCCCTAGGGGAGGTTCAGTTTAGAAATTAGGAAATATTTCTTTCCTGAAAGGGTTGCCAGGGAGGTGGTTGAGGCATCATCCCTGGAGGTGTTCAAGAAACAAGTTGACATGGCACTTGGCGATACAGATTAGTGTTGGTGGTGTTTTGGGTGTGGTGTGGTGTGGTGTTTGTGTGGGGTTTTTTGTTCATTTGGGGGCTTGGGGGTTTTTTTTACTGTTTGGTTTTGGGGGGTTTGGGGGTTTTTTTGGTTTGGTTTGGTTTGGTTTTTTTCATTAGTTGGATGAGATGATCTTCAAAGATGCCTTCCAACCTAGGTAATTCTGTGATTCTGTGAGTCTGTATATCTACACACACTTCTATACCCATGTGAGTTTATACACATATATGACCAAACAGAAACAGCGCCTATTTCTTGCTTCAGTGTCCCATCTAACACAACCTTGGTTAAAAAAGAAAAAAAAAACAAACAGCAAACAACAATTCTCCATTAAGAAAAGCATCCAAAAACATGTCACATAAACAACCTTCATCCCAGCCATGCAAACGTGGACGGACATCTCCTGTCTCTTCCCCTCTTCAAGCTGTGGTCTTGCCTACAGCTTCTGCCCTTGTTGTTTCAGTTTTCTTTTTGAATTATTAAAAAGTTTTTGCTGACTTTCAAGGGTCAATATCTCTTCAGCATGTTGGACCCTAGGGACGTGACTTTTAGTTCTCTCTCGCCATGGTCTGTTAGGTCTCGTTGCCCTCCATGACTTCTGGAGTTCAAACCAGCCCCCTTGCTTCTTGTTTTTTCAGGTTCCTTTCCAGCAGGAGGCTACATATCTAGTTCTTGATGGTGTGTTTTCACTCCAACCATTCATACAGCCTGTCGCAGGCTGCCAAGAAGAAGAAAGAGAGTCTTCTTCATGTGTTGTTGCTCTGCTTGGTCTCAGTGTCCTTATCATAGAATCATAGAATTGTCTAGGTTGGAAGGGACCTCTAAAATGATCGAGTCCGACCATAGACCTAATACTGCCAACTCCACCACTAACCCATGTCCCTCAGCACTATGTCTGCCCACATTTTAAGTACCTCTAGGGATGGTGGTTCCACCATTGCCATGGGCAGATTCTTCCAACACTTGACAACCTTTTTGGTGAAGAAAAATTTCCTGATATCCATCCTAAACCTCCCCTGGTGCAACTTGAGGCCGTTTCCCCTTGTCCTATCACCTTTTCCTTAGGAGAAGAGACCAACCCCCTCCCTGGCTACACCCTCCTTTCAGGGAGTTGTAGAGAGCAATGTCTCCCTTCAGCCTCCTTTTCCCCAGACTGAACACCCCCAGACTGAACACCCCTCAGCCTCTCCTCACAAGATTTGGGCTCCAGACCCATCACTAGCTCATTATCCTTCTCTGGACACGCTCCAGCCCCTCAATGTCTCGACAATGACTTTGTTCCTTGGAGATGGCTCCTACAGTCAAAGTGTGTGGTGGCTGGTCACACAGAACACTAGAACATCCTTGGGCCCAAGCTGTACCCACAGATGTTGGCTACCCAGCAGCACTCACCAAACAGGGATGTTGGGATGGCTAGCTCCTCTAGCTTAGTGCACTGGGACTCATTCCTGACACCACAACTAGTACCATAATGTGTTGTGATAGGATGTCAGCCTAGCTTGTGTCCATACTGCAAGCAGAAGTATTCATTCAGCAAAGGTGCATGAAGGTGACTATGCCATGTAACATGTTCTGAGGTAGGCTTTGTGTCCAGGACACTTGTCCTGGGTGACGGACATGCTGGTGCATACAAGGGCGCAGGCACTTACCCATCTGCTTCATCCAGCTTCTCATCTTGTCACAGCCCACGACTGACTCTGGGCAGAGATCAAGGTCTTCTCTAAGCAGGTCTTAACATTGACCACTTTGAGAGAGGCTGTAATCCTGACCTGTACTATCTCTGAGTTATTAAATGACATAGCAGACAGTATAGTTGTTCCCATACATGACACCTAAGCCATACTCAGATATTTAATCTCTGGAGATCTATAATACCTGATGGAACTCATGATTTAAAGCCTGATTGACATGCTGGAGCCTGATTTAAACAGGCAGATGGACCTGAAGTCAACGGGAGCATGAGCTGGCCTTTAGGGATGAGCATTTGTTCTAAACTCTGACGTGCTCCCAGTGCCTACTTTTCCTGAGAGAAGACAAGGCTTATAAGTAGAAGGAATATGATGCAGTTGACTAATCAGTAAAGCCAGAAAAATTAAACAAATTGGGGAGCTCTCCAACTCTTATTTAGATCTGCAGAATCTGCAGCTCTCAAAGCTGATTACCACCTGAGAGTGACTGCTCAGAGATCAGAAAGGTGTACACCAATTAGGCTGCCTTTGAATGAAGAGACGATCAATATCTCTGATATAGCAATGACGTTGGGGACGATGAGGAGAATCTCCTTCTTTTGGTGGAAGAGAGAAACAGAAAGCTTTAGATGCACAGAAGGAGGTCTCAATCCATCATAAAACCAGCAGCTGGTGAATGCATGTTGTCTTGTTCCCTAATTTTCTTGGTTCCCTCTAGAAGAAAAAGTCTTCAAGCTGCAACAGGGTAGGTTTAGACTGGACATTAGGAAACAATTCTTCACAGAAAGAGTGAGCAGATGCTGGAATAGGCTGTCCAGGGAGGCGGTTGAGTCACCATCCCCGAATGTGTTTGAGAGTCATTTAGATGTGGTGTTGGGTATAACAGCGTAGGAGAAAACATTGCAGATAGGGTAGATGGTTGGACTCAATGATCCCAAAGGTCTTTCCCAACCTGAATGATTCTATGATTTTATGTTTCTAATAGAATTATGACACTCAGTCCTTTTATAAAGCATAAAGTTGTAGGCAGGGAAATATTTTTCCCTAAATGTGATGGTTTCCTGTAGTTTTCATACAAAATGGCTACTGTTTTTTGTAACAAAGACATTGTCATCACCCGTGAGCCTCTCCCAAGCAGGTTCTCAGACCCTCATAACCACAGCAAAGGACTAGAGTAGTTTATTTAATTTCGTGCAAATTCCTATTTCTAGAAAAACCCCAGATTTTCAGCTTCCTCAACCACGTTCCCAACTTCTGGAACAGAACAACTCTTATTAATGATCTTAGAGTCTTAAATACATAGGATTGGAAGCACAAAGAAGAATTACATGCCTGAATGTCTTTTGCTATTGATGCTGTACTGGGAACTGGAATTAAGTTAGCAGAAGACTTGCTAATCATCATAGTTGTACTGAAAACAATTCATCTGCAGATAGTAAGTTGATAAACACCACCCAAATGCTAAAATGAAAACCTCCTTTGCTGTGATAGTTACTTATAACTCTACACTATATATTACAGTTTTATATATGCAGTATTACTTTTTACTATAAAGAATCATTGCAACTTGGGTGGCAGCTGAGGCGCTCTGAACTGTCTCCTAGGAGCAAGAAGACATTGCAGTATAACAACTTTAAAAAAAAATTGCATTGCAAATCAGAATTTAAGATTGTCAGAAATGGTTGATCCAGGCAAGTCATCTTTCAAGACTATTTTAAGCCAGACAGGACTTTTTTTTAAAAACTCTCTTGAAGCACAGACATATGTTACTTTTTTCAGGTGAATACATTTAGTGTTTCTTTGCCTCGTACTAATAAAAATCCACATTTCTTAGGAAGCCATCAATAAAATGAACGGATATATTTTCAAAAAGATGTAGCATTTAAATGTTCTCATTATTCTGGTTAATTGCTTACTGTCATATGGAATTAAATATAAATTTATTTATATCTTTCTTTTTGTCTGTCCTGTATACATGCATGATTTTCCAAGAATTTAGGATTATTCATCTATTTACAAGATAGAGATATGATCCACAAGAAGTATAAAAACATACTCGTATTGTTCAAATTTGTATAAGAATATCTGATTGAGAAAAATGCTCCAGTATCTTGCCTAGTTTTGCAGCACGATTGGCACAGATAAGGTGCTTCACATATGTGAAACCCAATTGACTTCAATGATATTTTGCAGAGGCCCAGCAGATTTATTTACACAGTAAGATCTAGGCCTTAATGATCAATTAAAATAAACAATGTAGGCACATAAGATTATGAAAATCAAAACAGAAAGCAGAAATTGCTGCTCCAATAATTTTATATTACTTTTAAGTAATATATCTTAAAATGTAGTTAAAAATTAGAAACAATGGGATGTTTTGCAGACACAGAAATGTAAAAATACAAGTGGAGGTCAAGACATTGCAGTTTCCGTAATTTGTGACCTCTCACACTTAATCTCTATTTCTCAAAAAAAAAAAAACCAAAGAAAAAGAAGAAATCATAACGTATCTACTGTCAAAAATCAAAAGGGGAAAAGATATGATTTACTTGTCAGAATGAAATCCAAAGCATATATCAGCACCAAAGTCCTGTGCGAGTCACACCAGCTGTTTAAACAGGGTACATGGATACCATCTCTATAGATGCAAACCTTCAGAAGCAATGTCCATAGGAAAATAGATGCATCCTTATCTCCACTTCACTTTACAAGCCAACTTTATTAGTTTGTTTTTATCAGAGGATTTGCAAAATCTTCTTACTGTACTAAAAGCCATATTTATGGATTGGATTTCTCCTTTTATCTGATTAGATATTGTCTATGTAACTTTTGCATTATATAAACATTTTCCAACATATTGCTGCTATTTCTTTAAATAAAATCTACATTTTTCCTGGTCCTGAATGGTAATACAAAATCCATGCAATGAAACTATGAAAGTAAATGTCCTTTTTTTTTGCTGTTTCTTTTCCTTCATGAGGACATTCTACAGTAGGCGGTGAAGTATTTCAGCCATTCCAGAGTCATGTAAACTATCTTAAAAATGCACTGGGAAGAAGAAGAAGAGGCTGTAATTCATTATTTTTTGTAATGTACTGACATGAAAGACTACATTTTAAAGGATCCAGTGACTTGGATTTCTTTGCTCCCTGAATATCAATGGTTCCATACCAGGGATGCTTTGCCTAGTTAATATAGAATGAATTCTTTGATAAAGAGTGGGTTGATCTTCGGTCAAAAAAAAAAAAAAAAACAATTTTTGGGAAAGCTTTTTTCTGGTCTCTTTCTCTGACAGTAAATTGCAGTGGGTTTCAGCTGCTCTGTTTTAAAATCTTTGGGGTTTTGTGAATAGCTCCTGAAGTCTCCCTGGAGTTACTGTTGTTGCGACACCTCAAGAGAGAAGCACTAAAGTAATTAGGAAAAATATCTCACTCCCAAGGCACTTTAACGCTTACAAAATCATAACGCGTCACCTCTCCCCACATGGATTAATGTCTAAAGCCCTGGTTCACCAAGGGGCACAAGATATAAAGTCCCACCGACACTGATGTTTCTACTCATAAAGTTCTTAAAAACACACCCCTGCTTAAGTGCCTTGTTGCTCTGGGACAAAAAACATGGCTTCAGGTGAAGGAAAATGGCATCACCTGATGCCTTGATACACAGAAGCCACTCCACAACTTCAAACGCTGATTTAACCTGATTTCAGAATCAGATTGTAGAGCTCTACAGGAATGGGGCAGTATCTGGAGGGGTGGGAGGGAGTCTGGTGAGTGGTTCTGCTCCCACTGTCAACTTCTACCGCCTCGGCGCAAGAGCATGGCAAATATAATACCTTGCCCTTGCCAGATAATCTATCAAATGTGTAATTTTTCCTTTCTCTTTTCAGAGCGGTGTTGCTTATCATAGCAGGGTACAAGATTCTTTCTTTTTTGCATGGTGTATCCGTGACGTTTTTGCCATTCAGGAGCAGTGCTGACACACGCAGGAAATGACAGATAGCATTAGTGTAATAAAAGAGTTAAATCAAAACCAAAGCACAGATGTATTTCTAGTTGTTTTGAAAGCACTGACCTAAGCACCTCCACAGGATTTTATTAGTAAAGTCTAAAAATATTTGGAGGTGAGCAGTGCTCTCTTGTAATAGCCTAAAAGAGCTGACTTGTCATCACGTGTGTCTGAGATGCCTTTATCTGGAGCTGGTTTCATGCCTGTTTGTGAAGGAGGAATTTTTCTTAGGCTTTTGTCCACAGCTGCTGAGAGGTTATTGAATGTCAGGTGTCAGGGATTGGACCAGCCAGCCGTAGGTGCAAAACCATGCTGGGGGAAAGGGGAGAAAAAGAAAGAAAAAGAAAGAAAGGGGGGGGGGGAAGAAAGAGAGAAAGAGAGGAAGGAAGGAAGGAAGGAAGGAAGGAAGGAAGGAAGGAAGGAAGGAAGGAAGGAAGGAGGGAGAGAAAGAGAGAAAGAGAGAAAGAGAGAGAGAGAGAGAAAGAAAGAAAGAAAGAAAGAAAGAAAGAAAGAAAGAAAGAAAGAAAGAAAGAAAAGAAAGGAAGGAAGGAGGGAAGGAAGGAAGGA
>BJBW01001031.1:90509-137932 GCA_004320125.1 Scolopax mira | reverse complement strand
AAGAGAGGAAGAGAGGAAGGAAGAAAGAAAGGGAAGAAATGGAGGAAAGGAAGAAAGGAAGAAAGGAAGAAAGGAAGAAAGGAAGAAAGGAAGAAAGGAAGAAAGAAAGAAAGGAAGGGAAGAAAGGAAGAAAGGAAGAAAGAAAGGAAGAAAGAAAGAAAGGAAGAAAGAAAGAAAGGGAGGGAGGAAGAGAGGAAGGAAGGAAGAAAGGAAGAAAGAAAGAAAGAGAGAGAAAGAAGAGAGAAAAGAAAAGAAAGGGAAACAGTTACAGAGTGAAAAAAAAAAAGCAAAGATCATGCAGGGAAAAACCTTTTCAGCAGCCCTTCTATCCTCAGCCTAAAGGTCAGCCGGATGAGTGCAGTGCCGTGTGGTCACTGCCTGCAAGTCTTTCTGTATTAAATTAAAATGATAAAAAAGTGGACAGAGCCCTTTGCAGAATGATAACCTGGGTTCAAGCGCACGTTTTGATGCTGGGTTTGATTCCAGCGTGAATTTTCTCCCGCTGGTTGAGGGTCTTTCACCTCCCTCCTTTACTTGTGTGGAACAAGAGACATGCGAGGCACCTCCTCGAGGGATCAGCCTCTGCCCCACAGACCTTGCAATCGAACCCTCCTTGTCTGCCATCTCTAATTCCTGCAGTTTCTCCCCGTATTCCTACCACAAGAGGCAGAGCTGAGGATACAACTAGCCAAAAGGATCATCAATAAAGACATTTTGCACTTTTTTTATATATTTTTTTTTTTTCTTGCTTGCTCCTCAGCCCCGGATAGGAATTTTTCAGCTTTGTTGTTGCTGAGGAGAAGCTGGCACGTTGCTTTTTTTTCTTACTCAACATCTACTTGTACATGCTCTACCACCTCTCACCTCAGGGTGAAGTGGATGTTTTTCACATCAAGTGGGGAAAAAAAAAAAAAGAGAGAAAAAAAAAAAGAAAAAAGCCACAACAATAAGAAAAAAAAAAAAAGAAAAAGAACCCAACCGAATATCCCCGTATCGTGCTACATCACGATCGCTTTCAGACCTCATGCCAGTAGCCAGAGAGCCCTTTGGTTGGGCAGTTACTGTTAATGAAGGCTGTTTTCGGGGTAATTGGAAGCATATGTTGTCCGTGCACCACCACCACCACCGCAGCGGTGGGAAGGGAGACGTCCTTTTGCCGTTGATTAGGATGGATCCCCCCAGAACCGAGTCGCGGTGGGGGCACAGAGGGGGTCTTGATTTCTGTCCCTCTTAATTGCTGTTGAAAGTCTGCACTGTGATCTACTTCGGGCATTATTATATGGTTGGGCTTTTTGGTGGCGGTTTTTTTGTTGGTTTTTTTTTTTTCAATATGTTTGGCTGTACCTAATTAATAATTGTCCTACAGTACATTGCCCTCTTCCACCAGCTACAGCCTGAATTCATTGATATCATCTCCTTAAAAGTTTGAAACCCCCCCAGTGACAGGAATATTAATGTGCCAACACTGTCATATCTATTTCAGCTCATACATATGCAATGTCTTTGTTTTCAAAGATTTATGTCAGACTTTGCTGAAGTGAGGTATTCTACCATTTTAGATAATAGCATGCCAAAGTGATGTTATCAGGCACATTCAGCACTCACTCAAGCAAACGGGAAGGAGCATCCATTCCTTCATAGCTTAAACACAGAGAAACTGTTATTTATCCTTATTTGATGAAGAAATCTTTCAGGGGGAAACGGTGTATTTTTAGAAGAAGATTATGGTCATCCTGTGGATTATCTTTTAATTAAGAATGGATGATTTGTGCCCACTCTGCTGTAGCAAACGTCTTGCTGCTAATGAAGTTTAAACAGACTTACTTTATTTAATTACAGCTAATCACTAGGGTAAAATGTGGAATTGTCTTTGATCCGCATGTAGAGTGGTAATCCTTGTGGCAGATAGCATCTCTTATTCCCTCAAACTCTTTTCAGTTTCTCCAGGAGGTCCCAGCTTAACTAAGGGTTAATTGAGATAGCCGGACTGGTGTGATTGATGTATTTTTGCTCGGGGATGCCATCCTGCTTCTTTTTTTTTTTTTTTTTTCCCAAGGACTTTCTCTCTCTCTCTCGCTCCCCCTCTCCCTGTGCAGTCACCTTCAGGCCGTGTAACGCAGTAGATGCCTCCTTGTTTGACATGAGGGACCTGAGGGGGCCAAGGTCCTGCTGGATCAGTGAGTGGAAGAACAGAAACTGCTGGAGGGAGAGCAGGGGTTAGAGGAGGGCAGCAGAGACCAGTGTAAAGCAGAAGAGGGCACTAGTAAACTGACCTATTTCAACCACGGCCCTCACACTCCGGGGCCGGTTGTAGAACAAAACAATTGATTGAATATTGAAGGCAATCATACCGTTGGGCAAGGGAATAGCACCAAAGGTATTTTATTTCAATTTATTCTTTGTGTTTCTTTATTATTTTGGTTTATTAATTTTGATAGTTTAAAAATTTGGTTTGATAATTTATTATCTTATTTTATTTTTATTTATTTTATTTTATTCTATTTTATTTTATTTTATTTTATTCTATTCTATTTTATATTTTATTTCATATTATATTTAATTTCATTTTATTTCATTTCATTTCATTATTTCATTTCATTTTATTACTTTATTTCATATTTCATTTCATTTCACTTCACTTCACTTCACTTATTAAAGAAGTGATCCTCATATCCAGGGAAGTCACTAAAGCCTTCTAAAATGCCTTCTAGCTTTTTTAAAAGTGGCAAGTAAAGCCTGTGGAAGTGAAAAGTCGGTTAAAAAAAAAAAAAATCATATTTGATATAGGGAACTTGTGGTCTCACAATTTTGCCTTGTGCTCACAGCCCTTCCCTAACCATTTTCCTTGGTTCCCCAGACTCAGAAGTTTCTGAGGCTGCTGAAAACTGTGGAAAGAGCCATCTGGAGAAATCTCACTCAGTAGATAAAATCCCTCATCAGGGCTAAAGTTTGTACAACTGGTTTCTTGCTGTGCTTTGCACTGCACAACAAATGTTGATTTTAAATTACTGGACTCCACTTTTATCGTCTAAACTATTTTTGTCACTTTGTCTTTCCATTTTGTTTTTCTTCCTGAACTACATTGTGAAAAATATGCCTCCATTGTCTCAACATACTCTGTTTTCTCCTTACTTACCCTGTTAAAACAGAATAACATTGTTTATTTCCTTCTTTGAAGGCAGGATATCTGGGCTTTTCCTTTTGAATGTTTGTTTGTTTGTTTGTTCCAAAGAGCAATTTGAAGTGGAAACATTTATCTATCATCCCTACTCAGAAATATTAGCAGCCTTAATCAGCTGGGTGAAAAAAGTTTTTGGCTTTTATTTGCGGGAACTGTGAGCCTGCACTCGGGGTGAAGGAGGCAAGAAGAAAGGGAATGTCTCGCTCTTTTTTTTTTTTTTTTTGGTGCAAAATTTAAATAATTAAAATGGGATGGTTCGCATCCAGCTTCCGCGATAAACCCTCCAACATCTGCAGTTCTGTCTGTCCCCCCGGGGGATGCGGGGCTGCGCGGGAGTCACATCCTGGCCACATCTGCATCTTTGGCCAGAGCTGGGACCCGCTGCTTCTGTGGTCCCGCTGGTGAGGGGTCCCCCAGCAGCCCCTCCCTCACCACAGCCACCCCGAAATCCCCGCCTGTGACATCCCCGAAGGTGGCCTTGATTTCCATGCGTCACAACGCGTGAAGATGCTCTCAGTTAAACCGAGTTTAACATCCAAGCCCCCCCCCTTTTTTTTTCCTTTTTTTTTTTTTCACTTTATTACTTTACAGTCTCTTTTTTCTTCCCTTTCCCTTTCACTGGTTTTCACTTTTTTTTCCCCCAAGACTGTGGAGCCAGACTAAATTTTCGGTTGTGAAATTTATTTTATATGTCGGCACCACGGAAGAAGAGATTGAAAAAAAAAAATTAAAAATTTTTAAAAATTAAAAATAAAGTTCGGGAGGAGGAACAGGACCTTCGTTCCCGCTTGCATGGCAACAACAGCTGCATTCACATGAAAAGGCCAGCTTGTTAAACATCATGTAACACTGAATGTACTGAATATTTTAAAGGTCAGGTATTGACAGGCGCTGAGCTGCTTATGTTTCCCTAATGACCCCAATTACATCCAAGCTGAATAAGTAGTCAATAAACAATGGCATTAACATATGTAGAAAAAGTGTTTATTTTACATTTCCAAGACAATTGGCAATCTCCTGCTTGTCATCCAAAGGCAGGAGCTGGATGGGGGGCTCTGTGATGAATGAGGGCAACAAGGGAGGGGTGGTGGGTCTCAGAGACCTCTGAGAGGTTTCAGGTGGGCTGTCTCACAGGGTGGATTTCTCCCTGTGGTTTTGCGCAAGAATCTTAAGGACAAAAGATAAAATACTTTTACTTATCGTTCCCCTCCTGCAACACAACACACACTCTGTCACATATGTGGCAGGAACATATTCGAAGGAACTTTGAGGGGTCAGTTAAGCCTTAAATTAAACTACTGACAATTGGTATTGCTTACATACTCTCCGTAAGTAAGTTAATCATCCATCTCACTTGCAGGGCACTCTTTTTCTCACTCTATGAACAAAAGTTCTAACCGTATTCAGAAAGAAAAGAAAAAAGATAGCAACTTCCCAACCCGTCGTCTGAAGCACACGTGGGCCTGTCAAATAGTAAATGAGGCGTTGGGAGGCCCCACATAACACGGCATAAAGCTGGGGGGGTGAGGGGAGGGAAGAGATTTCTCGAAAGAAATTGCAAAGTACTGACAAATAAGACAAAAGATCACAGATTTGCTCAGTACCGTGCCCAAGCTGAAGGCCAAAGCTCTCCTGTAGGTACGTGGGTATCTCCATGATGATGGAGGAGCTTGTCTGCTCTCTCCACCAGAAGCTGACGGTGGTGGGACAGTGGCCAGGAGAAGAAGGGCATGTCCACTACAGGGGTGGGAGTGAGGAGAGGCTGGTTAAACCCCCCTTTTCCCCCTCCCCATGAGGCCTCCATGCACATGGTATTCCCCCAGTGCTGCCAGAAGGACGAGAGGAGGCAACTCATTGACTGACGTTGCTTTGCAGCACAGTAATTTTTACAGGCTCCAGCTGACATCAGTCGGTCTCGGTGTTGCAGAGATCAGAAGAAGATCCAGTTTTTGCACCAGAAGGTTTTCTGTAAAAATAAACTACGGCAGAATGTTAAGTATTATCCCCAATTTTACAGCTAGAGAAATGAGCTCAGACAGACTAAATCTCCCGTTCAACAAAGACTTAAGTCTGTGCTTAACTTTCATGGGACTACTCCAGGGTTTTAAATTAAACACCAATTTAAGTGCATTGCTGGATCACAACCAAAATCACAAAATAAGTCTAGAGCAGATCCAGGGCTTGAAATGTGAGTCTCTGAGTCCCAGTCCAATGCTTTAACTCACAGGAACATCCTTCTTCAATTTAGGTCTTAATCTGATGACTTTTCAATAAGAAAGGAACTTTCAAAAGGTTTAGAAATTCACAGAGATCAATGGCATATTTGAAGCTTTTCTGAACCTGTAAGAAGTACGTTGTTTTTTTGGAATTGAGGGGGAGATCAAGTTAGTATTTTATGTTGCATGACTTTCTCTCTCTTGAGGGAGAAAAAGAAAAGAGAAGGACTGTAGATTAATTCTCATCCACTTTCTGTGTCCAGAAAAGCTTGTCATAGCTCCGAATTTTCTCATTTTGTCATTTTTTTTTCCCAACAAGTGGATAAGCAGGATAACATGACTTAGTGATGCTTTGTCAACACCAATTTATTTGAAGACAATCATAAAGTGTTTCAAGATAAGAAAGCAGTGTTTCAGCCTGGTTCACTGAGCAGGACGAAGACCAACACCCTCCCTTGTACCACCAACACAGCGCAGTATTTCTTGATGGGTGGTTTCTGACCAAGAGTCTCTTGGGTCTGTTAGAAACCTGGACACGGCAGCCAGCTGCTGGAGAAGTTTGAGTTATCAGTCCCATACTCAAGAAACAGATTGAAATTATCACGGCTTTTAATTTATTTCTGAAAAGCTATAGGCACAGTTTTCATTTCTAGGGTTGTCTAGGAGTGCTATCACTCTGCTCCATTAAAAGACCTTATTCCACTTCTATGGCATTTGTGTGATCAGGGCATCCTCAGAGATTCGGATGCTTCAGTGTCAAGGCAGCCATAGGCAGGTCGAGTTATTTCAGTGGGGATAACTGTGGGGCAGGCATGAGTAGAGAGAAAGGTGAGGGGAAAATCAAGCAAGTAAACAGGAAAGGAATTGGTTACCTCTGGTTATCGTCCAGCCTTGAATGAATGGCAAATTGATTCAAAAAGAAAGAAAGGAGTGGGCACAATAGGGAGCTGAATGTTGAAGCAAGGTCAAAGTAGGAAATCCAGGCTCTTGGGGTGCTTCTGCATAATATGCCATTTCAAGTGCAACTTCTAACAGCAAGCATGAAGCCAGCTCTGAAACAGCTAATGTCCAATGAATCAGTCACCTTTTATTTAGTTTTATTGTAAACTGAGTAATTGTCCCAGTTTGGGGATTGATGCCATGAAGAATAATGAAGCTGGTCATTTTGAAAGTTCACAATTTTCATTACCATAATTGCCTTTCAATTTTGCTGCCAGTGATACATATCCCCACATTATTGTATGAGTGTGCTCTTCCATTGTTGTTCCTAGTGTTCTGGGAACAGATGGCCTTTTACAGCAGATACATTATGAACACCAGAAGAAGAAATGACTCTCCTAAAGAACATTTAGTCTAATATTAAAATAATTACAGGAGCAATATGGGGAAGAAGTTTTAGGTGGATATTATTCTGTATAGACTTTAGGGTATTATCCAAGAGGTAAATCTTGGAAAGTGATCAAAAAAGAAACCGAAGGAGTGATCTGTAAGAGATACGGCTCAATATCTTGCACTAGGCACGACTGGCAGCATGAAACAGCAAACAAAATGAGGAAGAATTCTCAATTTGGAAGAGTGACACTGACAGAAGCATGGCAGGAAAGAAGCTCAGGAAGGAGAGAGTGGTGGTAGGAGGCTCGAGGCAAGGAAGGACAAGAAGTCTTACAATTGTGCAGAAGAAGAGGGAAAGAGTTTAAGTAGTAAAATGTGTAGCCTGAACAGCAGGAAAAGAGGACATTGTCCCATTATTTTTACTGGAGTTTGTCCTCTCCTGTCCTACTCATTTTTTTGGATTTCTAACCTGAAGCATGGCACTTCTAATCCCTCTTCTGGGATGTTAATGTTCCTTTAACATCAGACCCCCCCACTGCAAGGCAGTGCTCAGGGTATCGCTACCTCATTTCTTTGCTGTTGCCTCCTTCCCTCAGGCAGTGATTCTTGGCTTGTCCTTAGAACTGGGTGTAGCTGAGGAGTACGTTGGATGTAGAAGCTGGGGAGTTTGAACAAACTCCTGGTAGACCCAAGAGTGGCGTTTTTGAAAACCCTGAGCCTCATCAAACCTGCTTCCACAAAAGCCCAGCTCAAACTTGCATTGCTCTTTTTTTTGGGTTGGTGTTTTGGGGTTGTTGGGGTTTTTTGCTATAGCATTCCTGCTACCTTTCTTTCTTCGTGGCCGTTTTAATTTCTGGTGTCACACTTGGAGCGTGCCTAGCATGTTGTTTTCTGCGAAACTTTACCCGATCAGACTAATTTTGGAAAGAGGTGTCTTATAGCCCATAGTTCACGTTTCTGAGCGTGACGGCGGAGAGCCCTGTAAGGCAGCCACGACTCGTGAAAGTGTATGAGCGGTGGCAAATTTAGCCATCACCCTGCCCATGTGGCTGCCACAGGAGCACCAGGGTATGAAGGTCACGAGCAAAGTCACGCTCTGCCGTGCCTTTGTTTGTAGAACTCCCTGGGCTTACAATACATGACCAAGCAACTGCCGAGGTGCTGCAGCCCGGGGTGTCGGGGAAATACCAGTTTCATTAAGACTCTTGAACCCTATCATGTTACACTTCAGAAGTAGTGACCAGCTTATTTAAAACAAAGAAGCTTTGACCTTTCTCCCCTTTTGAAACCAAAAACATATGAAGCTAAAGTGACTCATTTCCGGCTTTAAACAAGCTCCAAGAAACATTTTTTTCCCAAGTACAGTTTGTGCACTTTCTCTTCTTCCTCTCCCAGCCTTCTCTCCCCTCCGTCCCTGCCTTTTGCATAAATATCTCATTCCCTTCTTGTCAAGGTCAACGTATTTATTACCTATATTCACTGTGTAGTTCTTTTTTTACTTCTAGCTTTCTTTCTTTTTTCCTTCCTTTCTTTCTTTTTATCTGTGTTGTTTATAACCATGACCCTTGATCCTCCAAGTCTTAAAACAGCTTGGCTTTCAGCAGCTAAATCTGACAAGGTCAGCATTTTTCTGTTTATTCTGAGAATACTATTTACCCTCTGGGGTTTTTAAAAGCAATTCTATAAAACATCAAACTTGGAAAAAGTTTGTAGCATTCAAAGACTTCCATAAACCTAGTGCCCAGCAAAGAGTAACTTTTAATTCTGATTGCAGAACTCAGAACAATTAAGTTTGATTTTCTCCCTCCTGGAAAAAGGTGCCTACACAAATGCATTTTCCAAGCTTATTGTTAAGTATTTCACTCTAAACACACTACCAAAATACTAGTAGTTAGCATATTCTCTTTCAGAAGTGTCAGTACAATGATATCAGACACATTGTATGATCAATTAGTTCCTAGAACAACCTTATTGTTACATAGCTATAACAGGGCTATATTTATTTCTTTTTCATTGGAAATAAATGTACATTGTGTCAGCTTTCTGTCAAAATAGCAAGCAATCCTGTAATCTTTAGAAAGTCAGGAAATGACAGAACCAATGATACAAAAGCAAGGTGTCCTTGGGCTAATACCCAGACTCTGTGTAAGTGATGATAAATTTATACCCCTTTAAAACAAGCCAATTTAAACAACCTGACTGTCTTAGAAGATTTTCAAGAAGGTGGTGATTGTTCAAATGCAAGTGTCCCCAAGGCCATAGAAAAAATGACTCTGCTGTTCGTGCTGGTTGGGAATTGCAGAAAATTACAGATTTTCCCTCTGTAATTTCCTTGCCTTTTTCCTTTCCTCTTTCCTGTCTTTTCCCTTCCTTTCCTCTTTCCTCCAGTTCTCTATTCATCCAAAAACCAATGGGGATGGGGCTCTGCAGTATAAGCAGAGAGCGGAGATATAAAGAATGGCAGAAAAACATCTGCAGCAAAACTGGAGGATTTCTGTGAATGAGTGATAAACGCTGCAGTTTGAGACCTTGTTTTGTGGGCCTCCTGCAAGCAGCTTGTGAGGATACAGCGGAGAAACCTGCCAGGTCACCAGGAAGCAAAAAAAACCAACTCCTTCCCAGAGTAACCTGCTAGAAAAAAAAAAAAAAAAGAGATGGATGGGTGGACAGATAGAGAGGCAGGCACATAAGCTGAGACAGTATCTTCCTGAAAACAAGGTGCAAAACTTCAAAATCTACAGCCTCTGGAGGAAAGAGCTGCAGGAATATTTTTACAGTGAACCTGGGAGTTTTACCCAACTCAGTTCCTCCACCGCGAGCGTTTCTCGAGAGACTGAGATCTCCTCCACTCCGAGAGCTCAGGGCTCATCTATCTTTCATTTGCCCCCCTTGTGCTTTCTGCAGGGAGGTGAGATCAGTAAGAGCAAACATTTGAAGAACTACCCTGAATTTTCCATGTATGTTCTCAGCCTGAAGGTAAATTCTTCTGGAAAGTTTGGGAAGATTCTCTTTGGTTGATTTTGAATTAGCCACCATAAAATGATTTTCATATTTAGAGATGTTTTTTAGCATGCTTTATTTTTTTGGCTTTGATAATGTTGAAACTGCCTTATTTTCAGATGAGATTGCTTTCTGGAAGGAATGTATGCTTTGTTTGGTTTGAAAAAGGAGTGAAGGAGAGAGAAAAGAAGCCAAAACCAAGTAAAAGTTGCATAGAAAATATTAAAAAACATATAATTTTGCTTGCTGAGGGACTGAATTTCAGTTTGCACGGGGCTTGCATGTGACTGAGTATTTAAAGCACAATGAAAGGAAAGAGGAAATCAGGGTTACATTTCAGAAATACCCTTCTACCACCGACTTGTTGTGAGTTCTTAATAAATCACTAATGTTCTCTGGCTGATATTCCATATCTGTGAAATGGCACTAGGATGCTCACCTCCTTCACCACCGTGTGGTGAGAAACCCTTAGGTGTCTGTACAAGGTGCTTTCAAAGTCCATTTTGTTGCCATTGTCATCATTCATGGCATAAAGGAATATAGTTGCATGTTTAGCTACCGACCAATATGAAAACAAATTATGGTACAAGCGAAGAAATTCCCCTTGGGGAAAGGGGGAAAAGCCATTTTGGTTTAATCAGCACAATTTGAGGATGTTTGAGGGAACGGTTTCGTCTGATGTACTGCACACCAGCAAAATCTAGCATCACCATAATGAGGCCACAGGAACGTGCCTGCACAGGACCTTTATTCTGGTGGAGAAAAACTTCTGGTGATACACAAGAAAATATTGCATGCAAGGTAGAGGGCTAAATTACAGTTGCTATAAAAGCCATGAATTTAACCTTAAAAGAAAGCAAGGCTTCTGCATGAAAATTTTACATCAGGAACTTTTTGCAGTAACAAGGTTTTAATAATTATTTCTTCATGGTCTTCCTTGAAATGAGCACATTCCACTGGTTTAGCATTTTATACAAAAACATGGTCTAGACATGTACATGTACCAGTGGAATGAAATCATCAATAATCACTATCTAAAATGAATTACATTCCAAAAGCACAGGCTAATGATTTATCTTTTTTTCATGGGACCGATCTCTATCAGATTGATTTATGTAGCAGCCAATCATGTTTCAGTAAACTCCAGCATGCACATGCATCTTTAAGTGATGATAAGCTGGGACTGTCAATTTATTTGTACACCAGAAGCCAAAAAAAAAAAAAAAAAAAAAAGAAGAACCAAGCTGCAATAACTGTGGTATGCTTCCCCAACAGAAAAGCGTGCAGAAAAGCAAACTTCTGTTATTGTCTCTTACCTTCCATGTCAGACACATGGACAAATTAATGTAATGAAATACAAAAAAAAACATATCCTGAGAGGGGAGGAGTAAAAAAAATATACTGTCTTGTGACAGATGATAAACAAGCCTATTTTTCACTTGCATGTTTACATTATTTGCTTTGATAGAATGTATTTTTTTTTATACATTTACATTATTTGCTTTGATAGTAGATGCTTTTGTTGGTAGTTGGAGTGATTGGCAGCTTCAAGCTGTTCTGTTTAATTGCCTTTCTGCTATGCAAAATTCTATGTTTGGAAGACACTGTCTCACAAATAAATCAAGTGTGTAGATGTGTGTGTGCGTGTGTGTGTGTGAGTGTGTGTACAAGAGAGAGAAGGAGAGAACTGGAGAAGGAGAGAGAATTTCTTCAATTGGATTTACCGTCTGTCCTGTTACGTACTTATCTGCATTCCCTTTGTCCATGTGTTGGTTTGTTTCTGTGCATTTCCCAGTTCCTCTGCAATGGAGAAAAATGGTGTTGGTTCAGATTTGGACTATTCGTAGTTCCCTGTTCATTCCACAGGAAGCAGGGGATGTGATGGAGTCTCTAAAAAAATAAAAAAGAAGAAAAGAACAGGCCAGAGTACATCCAAAGTTCATCGTTTGTTTTTGCATAAAAAGAAAACAAAAGATACACATAGAGGGGGAAAAAAAAATATGTTGTCTCCATTGTATTCTTTGTTTTTCTGTGCTTTATCCTTTGGAGTTCTTAGAGGATATTTTTCAGATTTTATTTTAAGTCCTAATGAAAGAAATTGTTTCATCTCCCTCTTATTTCAGACCAGGGGATATGGAGTCTTTGGAGAGGTTTTTTTTGTTGTATGTTTTACTGGCAAAGACATGTGAGTTTTATTGTATTAATTTATGAAACTTTGGAAGAAAGAGAAGGTGCCTATAGCACAGGAGTGACTGCTGCCCAAAAAGTGGTGCTGCAAACAAACACTTGAAAACCTTATATCTGGTGACATCTCCACGTTGCAAATTAGCTAAGATGGTGCTGAATTTACTATTCGTTTTCTTTTCTGAAATTATAATGTGACGTTCAAAAAGGTGTTTATTTCAGTAGTGACATTATTTTTCTTTGATTAGCCGATGTGAACAGTTTTAGGGGTTTTACGAAGAGCTTTAGGGGTTTCATGAATCAATAGGCATATGTTTTAAAATGCTGCATACAAAAGTAGTTTTTCTTACACACAGAAGTTCTGTGAAATGAGGTATAATGGAGAGATGGAAGCTATGTTATTTTTTTCTGTTGTGAAATGTAATAAAACACATTGAATAGTAGAGGTTCAAGGCCTTTAAGCAATCAAGGATTACAGAATATGTTGTTTCCCCATCTCAGTCTAAATTGTACAGGATATAAATCATTCAGGCTAATAGTCAGCAGCTCCTTTTCTTTTTAACATCTTAATAAAAGCTGTTATAATGTTTTCAAGTAAAGTCTTTATTATTTTTTTTTCACAGAAAAAGGGAGTAAAACAGGATAAGAAAACTCACAAGAATATCATTCAGTAAACTGCATGAACAAGATCCATAAAAGTCTGGGTATTTTAATTTAAAGTCTTGTCTCTATTTGAGAAAATACACAGGGTACTGCTTGGGTGCTGACAATACCACCGTGGATAAGACTATGTGCTCTTTAGTTACAGAGGGATGTGCAGAATATTCCTGCTGTACTTGCTTCATCTCGCAATGAAAACACGTTAATAAGACACAGAGAGGATAGAAGGAATATGAAATAAACATGCAAACAAAAATCAGAATTGGAAAACGTAACCCAGAGTAGGAAACTCGGGTATTTCTTTCCTGAGAATATTAGTGTCTGTCTTTAATAAACGTTGGTTAATAACGTATTATTGATACCATACCTGGAAAAGAAATAAAGCAGAGGCTGATCAATGCAACTGTGCACATTTAAAGAATCTAATGTGTGCCAGTCCAGAAATTTACTTTGGAAAAGCAATGCACGGCAATGAATACTCATTTTTTTTCAAAACATATCAACATGTCTAAGTAATTCTGACAGATTTAGGGTATTTCCCTTCTCATCACCCCTCAACCACCTACTAGACTCAATAGACAAATGAGGCGAGGTGAAAGCCAATGACATAACAGAATACAGATAGCATGCATAATATATTGCATTAGTGTCCTCTGTGTGACATTAGAGAGCTGTAGATGTCTATTGGACAGAGAAATAAACAACAAACATGTTTTGGTTTTTTTTTTTTCCCCCAGTGAAACAGCAGAAGAAGAGCACTAACTCTTCACACAAACATTCTCACTTCTTGCCATCCCAGTGAGATATCTGGGAATATTTTGACCTGTATAACTTCTGTGGCCTTGACCCAGAGGCTCTTGAAGCCAGTTAAGAATCAGTATCGCCTTTAGTGAAATTGGACCTAGCCCATTGAGAGAATTTTGCCCCGGGGGAGTAAATGGAGAATTTTTGAGGGCCACCCTTGTGTGTCACTTCAGTTTATCACAAAAGAAAAAAATTCCTCTCTTCATGAACGCTGTATAAGTTGGCTTCCCTTTCCACTAACGTCGCTCTCTGTGCGTGTCAAACTCTTTCCCTGAGCTCTCTGCCCATCCCTTCTACCAAAGACGACCGCAGATAGAATGCAATATTACTTCTCATAACAGTCCTTAGGAAGTCGGTGTTTCCAGAAGTCATTCATGTAATTTTTCCCCGCCGCAATACTCATGTGGGTAGTTTATGAATGACGACAGCTAAATTAAAAGCTATCCTATCCGAATGGGCTAAAAGACTGGCAAAACTCGGGAAACTATAAGCTAAACAGAAGTGACAGTTATAGTCCCCTTTCACATAAAAAAACTGTAAACTATTTCCTGTTGTGTCCCATTTCTCAGCTGGAATGCACTGAAAGGAGCAGGAGTGGATTAGGGAGCTAAAACGTTTCTTCATATTTTTTTTTCACGGATGTAAAAAAAAATAACGTTGAGCACAGAATTTTACCAGTGATTAATTTAGCCTAATAACTTCTAACTTCCTAATTGGATATAGTTACCTAAAGCAGCAAAACTCAAGATAAACATGCCTTCCAAAGACAATATCTTTAGGCTTAAGTTTAAAAAACTGCACTGACTAAATGAAGTTCTGTAAGTATATCTTTAGGAATGTGTTTCCCATAATTTACCTCTTCAAAAAGAGCTGTCCTCGATGAGCTTGCTCGTGGTATGACTTAAAAACAGAAGTAAGCTTTGCCTGCTTAGCCAAAATAAGCCAAATTTGGGTCTTGCAATGGTTTCCAAGGCAGACGATGTCTGATGGTGTCTGTTCCCACCTGAGTGGTAAGGATGATTAGGGGCCTGGAGCATCTCTCTTATGAGGAAATGTTGAGGAACTTGAGTCTTTTTAGAAAAGAGAAGGATGAGGGGAAATCTGATCAAGGCCTATAAATACTTAAAGGGAGAGTGTCAAGAGGATGGGGCCAGTCTTCTTTCAGTGGATGCTCAGTGACAGGACAAGAGGAAATGAGCACAAACTTGACTATAAGAAGTTCCACCTAAATATGAGAAGGAACTTCTTTACTGTGAGGGTGTCAGAGCCCTGGCAGAGGCTGCCCAGGGAGGTGGTGGAGTCTCCTTCTCTGGAGACATTCCAAACCCACCTGGACGTGTTCTCATGCAACTTGCTCTGGGTGGACCTGATTTGGCAGGGGGCTGGACTCAATGATCTCCAGATCCAACCAATTCATTCCAACCCCATGTGATTCTGTGATTCTGTGACCAGGACCCTACAGGAAGGCCTCATCTCCATGATGCACCAGCCACAGGCTCCAAAGGGTGCAGATAAACCTCTGGGAGGATTTACAGACTGGTCTCAATATACTTATGCCCTTCCAAAATGGCACACTTTCCAAAACAAGATTTCAACAACACTTTTGAAATCCTGGTAGGCACCTTTCTTAAAATACAGGCCTGATTTATGTTTTCCCCTGGTCCAACGGTTGGTTGAATAGGAAGCCAAATATTTATTAATGTCACCCTACCTTTCAGTCCACTGGAGGTGTTACACTCCCACCCAGGGGACCAGAAGATCTGTGTGAAGAGAACCCTGCCTCAGCCTGTGCCTTGCACCCTGTGACACACAATGACAAGTTTCAGTAAAACTGCATAGGAAGAACGACACCCCTTTTTTTACACAAAGTGGAAAACTTTTACAAAAATTCATCTCCAAGGTAGTATATTTTTGAAGCATTGGTTTGTTTGAAAACTGGCCTAACACTGTATTTTTATAACATTTCAGGAAAACATATTTTAGTTAAATCTCTTGCACTTGGGAAGTTACTGCAGTTGGTGGAATGCAGCAGTTAAATAAATTTACAAAACAATTAAATGCAATTATGACTCTCTTTTAAAGAATAAACATGCCAAGTGTCAAAAAACATTCCAGGTCTACTGTGCTTCAGTTTGAGTCAAAATACCATTTGTTCCTCTTCGACGAGTATTTGAGGAAATAAAACGGCACACCTGTTAAATTAACACATTTAACGTGCACCAAAGCTGTTCATTTGTACAGTAAATAAGTTAAAAACTTGGTTCTCACACAATCCACTATTCAACCTGACTGACTGTTGAACCTCCCTAATCAAATACCTCTACATGATATTGTAAGCCGCATTACAGTACATTATTAGCTTGTAAAATGAAATTGCTGCAACGTTATGTACTGTATATTTGAAGCAGTAACAAATTTACCAGTGATAGATGTGCTAATGGGTACGTTGTATTGCAATAAATATAAATTCAGAATAGCAATTGGAAAACATTAACATTTTTATATATGAGTTTAGGCATTTATGAGGCTGATCCAGCATGCAGTAAAAACTGAAGAGGTGTTCTTGCTGGCTGCCATTTCTTTTTTCGGACTGTCATGAGTAAAAGATAAGTGGTCTTTCCCTGCTTTTATACCCAACATAAGAGACTTACAAGCAACCAAGTTTTGGTAAGTAGCTATCATTCCTTTTCTCTAAGAAAAAGTGCCCTGTGTACCTGATCTGCAGGTCAAACCCAGACACCACTTACCAGCAATTTTCTGTGGCCTTGGGATCAGTGTTTCTTCTGCCCAGCATCCTCTCCCCCCTCACCCCCAAGCCTTTCTCTCCCATTTTCCTCTTGAGCTGTTAATTCCATCATTAACTACCCAATGATTGCTGTTTTAAAGAAACAAAGCCATTTCAGGAGACAGGTGAAAAACAAAGTGGGGAGGAAAAAAAAAAACAACAAAAAAAAAGCACAAAAACAAACCACCAAACAAACAAATGAAAAAACCCACCAAAAAAAAGCAGAAAACAGCAGCCAGCAGAAAAAGTTGGGAGTAAGGAAGGATGGGGGTGTCCTACCTCTCCACACACCAACCTGCAAGAAAATGGCAGCATCAGTGGCCAGATTTTGGGTATCACTCATGTTGGTAGCCACAAGAAAGACGGGGATGAGGTACATGGTGCAGGAGGAACATCAAGGGCAAGCCAGAGGGCAAGGGATGTGACTTCAGGCAAAAGACAGTAGGATGGGGAAGAGGTTGTAACTTGCGATATTTAACCATCATGGACTATTTAACTTTTTTGGTGGTGACGTAGGTGGTGGGATTGAGTGCACCCTCAGCAAGTTTGATGACGACATCAAGCTATGTGGAGCAGACGACACACTGGAGGGACGGGATGCCTTCCAGAGGGACCTGGACCATCTGGAGAGGTGGGTCCATGTGAACCTCATGAAACTCAATATGGGCCAGGGCAGTCCCAAGCAGAAATCCAAGCTGGGTGGAGAATGGATGGAGAGGAACCCTGAGGAGAAGGACTTGGAGGTGTTGGTGGATGAGACACCCAGCATGAGCTAGCAATGTATTCTGGCAGCCCAGAAAGCCCCCTGCATCCTGGCCTGCATCCCCAGCAATGTGGCCAGCAGGGGGTTGGATTCTGCCCCTCTGCTCTGCTCTGGAAAGATCCCCCCGCCAGTGCTGCCTCCAGCTCTGGGGCCACCAACAGCAGAAGGACATGGAGCTGTTGGAATGGGGCCAGAAGAAGCCACAGAGATGCTGGGAGGGCTGGAGCCCCTCTGCTGGGAGGGGGGGCTGAGAGAGGTGGGGGTGTTCAGCCTGGAGAAGAGAAGGCTCTGGGGAGACCTTCAAGCCCCTCCAGCTTTCCTGGAGCCCCTTTAGGGACTGGATCCTCTGAATCAGGGAGCAATAGGAGGAGAGGTAAAAGTTTTAAACTGAAAAAGAGGAGATTTGCATTGGATCTCAGGAAAAAATTTTTCATTCTGAGGGTAGTAAGACACCATCCAGGTTTCCTGAGAAGCTGTGGCTGCCCCATCCCTGGAGGGGTTCAAGGGCATGTTGGAGGGGAATTGGAGCAACCTGGTGTGGTGGGACGTGTCCTTCCCACCTAGTGCTTCCAGGGATTGGAAGCAGGTCATTGTTAAAGTCCCTTCCAACCCAAACCATTTTACGATTCTATTATATGGAAACCTGAAGTTAGTTAAGAACCATCCGCATCTTCACGTGTCCAGACCCTGCCATGCAGTATGGCTGTGTCCTGTTTTGCAGATGTGTGTGTTTTATTGAGCAGTGATGCTTTACCAGGCGATATTTACACGGCGTTTAAAGCCAATATTCTCTCCATGCACTACCCTTTTTGTCCCCAGCTTAGCAAAACGAGGGGTGTGTTTGAGACTCAGGTGCCACAATGCATTTGTGATATCAGCAGAAGCGTGTCAGAATGGAGATGCAATTATAGTTACTGGAACTGGCAGAAATACAATAAAGTGTTTGGGTATTATAATTCAGCTAAATGCAAAGTGCTTTTAGTTTGCTTGTCACTGAATATCCTTTTAATTAAGGAGTCTTGGTACCAAAACATGCAGCATTTGGGTAGAGACCAAAGATATCTGCCACCATTATTCTAACCTTGTAATGATGATTATAGTAGACAGTCACCTACCTTGCTGGAAAAAGTAAAGCATAGAGGCTGATGAATTAATCAAAATCTGTAATCTTACACACTAAAAGAGCCATAATATGGTATTTCAGATCAAGTAGACAAATGTTCCTTTCAATGTGGGACTGGAAGGAGTATAGAGGGATCAGTGAGGAAAGATCTACCTGGAATTTGTCCTAGTTTACTTGTCTCATCATGTGAATTTCAGTGGACTGGGTATGAAGAGGATATCCAATTATTCATAGGTAATATAGCCTATTCCACAGTCAAGCAAATCAGTAAAAATCACTACTGGCTAAGACTTTTTCCAATCTGCACTGCTAAAAATTATTCTTGTAGAAGGAAGAGCAGAACAATTTAGGGAAGTCAAAAAAATATTTGACACTTTCTTTGATGAGCAGCTTATAAATCTGCCTTTTGTCTATTTTTAAGACCTATTACTGCAGCATATGTGAGCCTTACAAGTGCTTGTGAATGTATCCGAGCACGCTGGCAAAGTAGGAAAATGTCATGACTTCCAGACCTCAGACACACGAGATAAGTCCACTGGAGGGGAGCCGCCGGTGCCTCCCAGGTCTGGTAGCACGTGGCCACGAGTCATCTCACATGATAACAGGCTTCAGGCACCCATCCTTCCTCTTGGCAACCCCCGTACCCGCAAACACATTCAGGTTTCCTAAGGAAATTTGGTTGTGCAGAGCAGAAGGGAGCTGTGGTGTGCTGATTTGGGCTGGAAAACCCAGACCGAGCCACAGAAGGCAACCAGCTGGCAACCCAGGCACAGCCAGAGCTTTCGAGACATGGACCTGAAGTCATCCTCTGTGATGTAAACTTGGGTGCTGATTAGTACAATTACACACGCATGCAAAAAAAAAAAAAAAAAAAAAGAAAAGAAATTAAAGAAATTGCTGGGTGACATTCTATTGCATGTGGAGGGCTAAGCTAAATAAGCGCAGTCTTTAAAATTCTATTTTTTAGCATCCCAGCGACAACCCTTCTAAAGACAGTGGTTCAAGGCTTAATGTTGCTCTGATCTGGTTTCACATTGATTAAAATATATGTGCTGTATCCTTCTGTTCTTCCTGTATCCTTCTGCCAAGGGAAAGAAGGGTAACTCCCTCTCTGAGGAGCAGTCTTGCTCCTCAGCTTCCAGTGATGAAAACTATTGAAGTGTCTGGGCTTTTATCTTTTGTCCTAATGTTAAGACACCTGTTTTGGCATATCATCAGGTCCCATTGGCAAACTCCCAAAAATGATACCTCTTTAGTAGTCTCCTGATAGATGGTTTCCTGGCAAGAACTGTAAGCTCTATGGTGCCTCTTATTTTTCAACACTTTCTTGTTAGAGTAATTTTTATTCTTCTAGCAATTGTCTGTTTCTTTATTCTTAGGTGCAGTGATTGGAGCCTTTTGTAGATTCCTGTGCTTTATTTTCTTCTTGTGTGCTGACACCATCCAAAGTTGCAAGACTATGGCACAGAATATTTGCTTAAAAAAAAAAAAAAGAAAAACAAGACAACAAACAAAACCCTCCTCCTAATAATTCCAATCTTCATAGCTACCAAAAACAGCAAGTCTGTTGCAGGGAAAGAATATCTTGTCACCAGGTCCACTTATAGCAGAAATAAAAAGTCAGCCTGATTTTTAAATTAGTTTCTCTCCTAATATATTTTGAAAAGAGTTATACGAAGGCTAGAGCTTAAATTCGTCTTCAAATGCAGCATTGACCAGCCAAATGTATTTTATTTGTAACAAGCATCCTCACAAATACTTTGCTGAAATTTGGTTTGAAAAGCAAACTTCCAAAGATTATCTGACTTTTTGTGCTCTTTAAATCTACTATCAAGTCTCAGAAAAGCAGAGTGTAAACTCTTTTCTCTTTGAAAAATCCCAGCCCTGACCACATCGAAAGTATGAGATGTTGTTCGGCTTTTTCAGACCTATTTTTCTACTGACTCATCCTGTTCACATAAGCAATGAGTTACAGAAGCACGCAGAAATATACAGATAAGATCCCTCACTTTATTTGGTTCAATTTTAATTTACTTGCAAGGGATTTTAGGCAAACGTTCAAATTAGTTCTTTTTTTTTAAACTAATTTTCTTCTCGCATTTCACAGTCTTGACTTTGGAATACATTATTTTTTCAAGACGTCTCTTTGCTGGCTGTGAACAATTAATTCTTCAAACTACTTAGTAGACAAATAGTCTGTGGCTTTGACCAGCCAACTCATTTTCACTTCTGGATTTGAACTTGCAGGCCAGATTCATCAATGCGATAATGAGACATTTTCTGTATTTCAATTTTTAACAATTTTCACATACAAATTCATTAAACTTTAAAAGACAATAAATAATGGATGGTTCTAGTGATGTTTGTTAAATAAATTCCATAGGAAGAGAAAACAAGGACTTCATAAATGTTGAATTGAACTATTGTTTACATTTATGATGGGCTTCCTTAAATGGATAAATTAGATCATTATTACCAAAATGATTCATTATTTATTAGCATTTATATCTTAAAGAACAGAAATACTCCATTTTGTTGAGAAGCTGAAAGATTTGTAGTAGTTATGGCTTTTGATCAGCCCATTTACCTGTAGATCTCTACAGGTAAAATGTAAATACAATAAATTTCATCTTCTGTTCTTGATTGAAAATACCCTGCACATTCTTATGTGACCAGAAAACTCAGTGCCATGTTTCATTTGTTGCTTTAAGATATTCATGTTAGGGAAAATGGCTTAGTCCTACCTCTTCCTACTTCTTGGATTTTACACATAAATTACTTAAAATCTAAGTTCTTTGGATAGCTTCTTTCTCTACACTCTGTATTTGCATGTTGTTTACCACATCTATAGCCATGGGATGCTTCTATGTGCAGAAAATTAAAGATTCAGCAGAAGTAAGTTCCAGAAATAGACAAGGACAGCCCTGCTCAGCAGTCCTACTTTCCAGCTTCCATGTCAGAAACTCATACTCAACCTTTTCCCCACTCTAGATCTACATGGTTGGTCCACTCTTAACCAAAGGCCTCTGCAGCCTGTTATCCTCAGTTGGAGAAGCATGTCTAATTAATAAGTGACACCAGTGAGCACTGTTGTCTGAGTTACAATAAGTTTGTATGGTGGGGAGGTTGCTTCTGGCCTTTTCAGGAGCTGCTTTGCTTCTACTTGCATTACCAAGAGCGTATACATTACCGATATAAGAGTAAAAATAATGCTCACCAGCAGTTACAGCACTGCAGAGGAAACCAAAACAGTGAGACACTTACAAGACCTCAGGAGAAACCTGTGTAGCCTGAAGCTCAGGTGTCTCTGCCCATCCCTAGGCATCTATGTGATGAACATGCTGCCAGCAGTGCCATCTACCACAGCCATCATAAGGATCAACTGCTCAAGGAGCAACTCTCCTGTAGGTGAAAACTCCTTGTTAACAGAAACTCAGAGCCAAAGCACTTGGGCTGTAAATGTTGTGAGGAGCCTCAGCCACCTTGGATTTGACACATTGACCAAAGCCACATGTGCTTTTGGGACTATGCATGTGTGTGTCCTGGCTTACCTAAAGCTCTCATCCTTTCTGTTCTTCTTTGAAAAAAAAATCCTTGCAGACAATTAAAGAGCAGAAAGAGCTGGATCCTGTGCACAGCAAAAAAGACACTTGAGTAGGAAATTACTTTGGAGCCTGATGTGAGGCAAGTGAGGAAATAAATCAGTTTCAAATCTTGGAGGAGATCAAATTAACTTAGTTCAAGTATTCCCAAGAGTGTTCAACAGACTAAGAAAACAGAAAGAATCCTATTTAATTAGGCTGAAGAAAGGTGCTCAGAGCTTTGTAGTCACTGTGCCTCAAACAACTTCCTCTAATGAAAGATTCCAAAGGAAGTTTCACAGAGGAGTTACTGATTCAGGTCATAAGCTTGTTGCTGGAGCATCCCCAGCTAGTGGGACAAAGTCTGCCAGACACATTTCCTTCTGTATCAAGCTGCTGGAGCTTCACAAATCTGTGAAATGGTATTTCTCCATGGCAAAGATTAAGAAGACACAGATGAAGTAAAGCCTAGCTGTGTTTTGGGAGGCACCCCATCTTTGAGTAGCATGTACTCAACCATGTTCATTACTCCATTTGAAAGACACATATATAAAATCATAGAATCATATGGGGTTGTAAGGGACCTCTGGAGGTCATCTAGTCCAACCCCCCCCACCAAAGCAGGTCTACCTAGAGCACATTGCACAGGAACTTGTCCAGGCGGGTTTGGAATGTCTCCAGAGAAGGAGACTCCACCACCTCTCTGGGCAGCCTGTTCCAGTGCTCTACCACTCTTACAGTAAAAAAGTTCCTCCTCATGTTTAGGTGGAACTTATTCTACTCAAGTTTGTGCCCATTTCCTCTTGTCCTGTCCCTGGGCACCACTGAGAAAAGACCGGCCCCATCCTCCTGACACCCTCCCTTTAAGTATTTGTGAGCACTGATCAGATGCCCCCTAAGTCTTCTCTTCTCAAAACTAAAAAGACCCAGGTCCCTCAGTCTTTCCTCATAAGACAGATGCTCCGGGCCCTTAATCATCTTTGTGGCCCTGTGTTGTATCCTCCCCAGCAGTTCCCTGTCCTTCTTGAACTGGGGAGCCCAGAACTCAACACAGTACTCTAGATGGGGCCTCCCCAGGGCAGAATAGAGGGGCAGGATGACTTTCCTTGACCTGATGGACACTGGAGGTCATATATTGAAAAGCTTCCTCTTTGAGACATCTTAACTGCGTGAGAGGAGAAGGTCACGCAGATTTTGGCGGACCTGAAACAGTTAGTCCATCACGAGAGGATGCTGAAATAATCCATGACTTAACAGCGTACAGTCAAGACCCACAACAGTCTGCTCAAAGCGTTAGAAATATTTGTAAAGAGGTAAGATCCAGTTTGAAAGTGAGGAAACATGTCTTAGAAGAGATGGCATTGCTTTTCAACCCAGTTGCTCTGACCTGTGGTTCATCTCAAAAGAAGGAGATTGTTCTGTGCTTGACAGGGGGCAGAAAAGGTAACATGCAGCATGGATCTCAATCAGAGTCCAGCAGGGAGGTGTACTCACAAATACAAAATCCTACTCTGACTGGAGCATTTGGATACTTTCACTATTTCATCAGAGGATTTGCTATCTCTTTTGAAACTAATCGTAACCCTATTTTCCCTCTGAAACATATCAACTGCTCTAAGACCCTGTGCAATAAATGGCTTATGTCTTGAGGCACCACTCCTTCACCGTCTCCCATATCCTGGGGAGATCTTCCTTGAAACGAGTGCTCTGTCAAGACCTCCCATTTAAAGAAGACTGATGACACATGTGAGATATTATTGGCACTACAGCGCCTGCAAAGAATTTCAGCCTGGTTCAGCTCCTCAGGAGCAGGCGCCCCTGCTCCAGTGCCTGCGAGTCTGCTGCACTGTAAGCCACACACCTCTGCTCTCTTCAGGAAAAAATAAGTTAAAAACATGGGAAGAATAAAAATAAACACAAAATAAAATTGTCAGTGACCTCAAGGAGTGTAAGGTGCCCTGGGCAGGGAAAAGTCTGTATACTCCAAGCCAAGATAGACCAAGGCAGCATGGGATTATACACTCTCTGGGATTATACACTGTTAATTCGCCACCTCGGCTGCTCCGGAGAAGCCATATGTTCTCATGCCCTCCCACGAGTGGTGAGAAGACAGTGCAGAACATGGCACGCAGTTTCGGGGGCAAGCTGACATCAGCTGCCTATCACGCTCTTGACCTAGCTGCTCCCCAGCCTCTGCAGCAGCGACACCAGCTCCCCCCCTATCTCATCGTGAGACCGACCCTGACATTTTTGGTGAGAGCTCGCCCCAGCCTGCATCGCTGGGGTGCCACATTTCGCTTTCTCTGCAAGAGATTTAATTTTGGCTTTTGGGAAAGAGGAGAGGAGCGCCCAGTTGCATGCTCCCTCCCTCCAGAAGGCAGTTTTTGGATCACTGGGAGAGCCTTAGGATCAGGCAGTTCATTTTGCTGGTCTGGCTCACCAACTGCAAAGTAAACACAGGCGATGCAAAACGCAGAATAATGCAGGAAATTACCGCCTGAATAAATCGTTAAAATAAACCATTAGAAATGGATGCTCTGGGTCAGGTATAGTATTTAGTATAATCCTGTTTAATTGCGAAATACATCCAGATGTCTTCTTTCCACCCTTGCAACGAGCATCAAAGGGCATTTTTCCCAGCCCAGGGCTACCACATACCACACCACAGTCGGCTCTCTGTCCGACAAGATGCATCTTTTAGCTTTCTCTCGGGATCACATAATCACCCAATCACGGAATCACCTAGGTTGGAAAGGACCTTTTAAGATCATCTAGTCCAACCAATGACAAACAAAAAAAAAACCAAAAAAACCCCAAAAAAAAACCCCACCCACACAAACCCCACACCCCTCCCAAAACCACCACCCCACTACTAACCCATATCCCCGAGCACCACATCAACTCGTCTCTTGAACACCTCCAGGGATGGTGCCTCAACCACCTCCCTGGGCAGTCCATTCCAATGCCTGAATGTCCTGCTCTTAACTAACTTTTCAGACGGCCTGTAGCAGCTTTTTGGGTTGCAAAAGCAGTGTTCTGGGCTCTGATCTCCAGTTACTTTCCTTACTTCTTTTCTACTCAGCACCTTCATCTACGGTTTGCTCTCGGGTTTGGCAGATGGGGGGAGGGCTATTTTCCCTAGGGAACAAGAAAGTTTTAGGGAGATTCACTGACTTAAGAAAAAAAAATAGTATTTGGGGGGGGATTTGGGGATATTGGGGGTTTGAAACTCATGAGGACAGTCATTAGTGCCATCACTAACACCGTGCTGCTACATTTCTTGGCTTTCAGCCCATTTCTGGCCCATTGTGGAATAGGAAAATTTTTAATAAATGTGCTGTTGGTGAAAAACTGCTTTTAAGGCATAGACCATGTAAGGATTTCAATCTCAGATAGAGGTTTGTAAAGTTTGCCCTCCTAAATAACCAAGGAGCATGAATGTTTGCCCTACATGTGTCCTGTAATAATGAAGTGCAGGGGGTGAGTAACCTCACCACACCTGTTTGAGGCTCTGCAGTACCCAGGCAAAAACAGACCCTCTTTCATTGCACAGTTCATGCATTGCTTTGCCTTCCTTTTAATTCACAAATCCTGTCATACCATCAACAGCCTTCACTCTTGCAAATGGCTCTGCCTGGGAAACAAGGTGCTGACCCTGCTCTGGCATCGAAGCTCTTTCATCACCAAAAACCCTCAGAGCAGGAGCAACCGCCTTGGCAAAGCCTCCTTGTCATCTTTCAAGCCACATTTTAGCTCTAGTCCCTTTTGTGTTAGTCCCAGTGCTCACTGCACTGGGTTGGGTTATTGCCATTGGTTCCTGAGATCTCCCAGATCGTGCTGTTGGTGGATGGAGCTAAAGACGTTGGTCAAAATGGACCGTGGGACAATAACCACAGATATGGGCACTGATGTCACTTCTGCATAATTAACCCCTCCAAGCACTGTTGCCTTTTGTCTGAGAATATGTGAGCATTGATTATGGAGTCGGAATGAATCAATGGAATTTTCCATAATATGCAAGCATATTAAAAATGCATCGACATATCCTGGATTCTTTAACCAGATTTATGCAACTCATTTTAGGCTGAACTCCTACTGAACTCTCTTCCAGTTTTGCTGGAGTTAGAACGGAGCACCAAAGTGTGAACACCTCCAGGTACACATTTACAAGTTTTAAATATCAACAATTTTCACCCTAGAATTTAATCTAAAATGAGACAGACTGATATATTTTTTATTAGTAAAACCTATAAGACACTGAATGTTTGATCTGATAATTTTGGCTTTATGTTTGGGACTAAATAAATAAATGGGTACTAAAGGTGAAACAGAGATTTGCATGTGCAGTTCCCAATACTGCTAGTGGGAATCATAATCCCAAAGACTCTTCATGCATTTGTAGGAAAGCAAAAGCTCTGCCTTGTTTTTCTAGCAAATGTAGCATATACTGTCAGTATTTAACACAGAGATATATGGCTTTTCATAAGTTAAAGAGGAGTTAAAACAATATGTGAACCTTCAGATGAAAAAAAAAAAAAAAAGGAGAAAAAGCAACAGAAACGAGGAGGAATCTGACAGTTGAACTGAGTCAACTGCACAGATTAGATAGGGAGAGGAAATTAGAACTAGCACAAAATGCTAACAAGCACAGAACAAATAAATGGATAACAGGAAGGGAATTGAACCAATATAAACAGCTGCAAAGGGTATTGTTGGCAGGATTTCAGGCCTAGCAGTTTGAAGGGGATAGAAACATTTCATTGTTGAGCAGTATTTTTTAAAAGATGTTTTACCTCAACATAATTATATTTGAAAAATATTTTCAAAATCACAAGCTTCCTGTAACCATGGGGCTGCTGAATTAGCCTGGGCTTTCTCTAGGTCTTCTCTCCACTGGGGAAGGAAAAAGGAGTTGTATTTGTTTTGTTCTCAAATGTCAGACTACAAAGAGACCCTACCAGTACCTATATGAGATGCCACTCTGTCCCCTGACTCTTGGACACTTCTCTCCCAAGTTCATGGTATCTCCATGTTTTTTTGGCTTTCTCACATTGCTCAGTCCTGAAGATGTTTGAGCCTGTCACAGAGGTCAGGTCCATCAATTCAATACCACAAGTTTTATTAGCATTTTTTTTTAAGAAGTCTTCTCTGTGCTGGGTGAGAATTATTTTTTCCCAGACACTCCAATGCTGCACAAGACTTTAGGTTCCCTTTGCGGGTCTGCAACTATTGATGATTTTTCACAACATGGACCTGCAGAGCATCTATACTTATGGAGAGGGCAGACAGGACAAATGGCAGTTTCCAAGCAGCAGAAACAGAAATCCTGATGAGCTGCCTCCTCTGGACTCAGCCTGAGGTGAGGCTGCAGTCTTCCAGCCAAGAAATGGGCACTGGCTGCTGTTGGACAAAGACTAAGGGATTGCTGAAGTAATGCAGTATGACTGACTCTAGTTAATGACAGTCACTCAGAAGCCAATATTTGTGACTATTCTGCTGTATCGGAATATTCTCATAATATTCAGTTAATATGTTTTACAAGATTTCAGCTGAAGCAAGCAAAGCATGCTTAAAGCTTAGGCTGCCACAGCCTTGGGGGTAGACCTGATGCTCACTTGCAACCCACTAGTGGAGCAGCAGTCTTCTAGACATTAAATTCAAAAATTACTTTTTTTAAGATATCAGATTAGTAGCTAGACATGTAAACAAGCCATATGCTTAACACTTTTGTTCAAAGCTTTTTCATTTTATCTTTTTAAATTCTTTTTCCCACACACAACTATTTTTCACAGGATGAGCAGTTTCTGTGAAGACAGACCTCTCCAGACACATCAGGCTGGTTATTCAATTTCATAATCATTTTTTATTTTTATACACATATTAAGTTTATTAATCAATAACTTTATATAAATGCTTTTGATTTCTACTACTGAGTTTTTTCCTTGCTATGCATCCTCCTATTAATATCAATGAAGGTGAACTTCTCCCAGGTTTGATTTTAAAGGTTTGATCTTTCCCTAGAAGAGATTGCATTTTAACTTCTTATTGAATGTATTCAGATTCTGTGTCATATATTTGTTTCTGTATTTTGGTTATTGTTAGTCCAGGTAAGACTGTCCTAATAACATGAAGACCTCAGTGGGCTATTTCCAAAAATATCAGGCAACTGCCTGCTTTTAGAGGGCCTCTTGCTGCTGTCTGCCTCTTTAGGTGGCTAACATAGTTTAAAAGATCTGGACAAGGTCCCTCCTCTGCAAAGCCCATTGATAGTTAAATATAAAGGAGAACAGTAAGTATGCAGTGTTAGAACAGCTTCACAAAGAGTATATGTATGATACTCAAAATTTTAAAACTATTCTGCTTTGATTTGTCTTGTAGGCCAGAGGACACATAAAATGTCCTTCATAGCTCTGAAATAATAATACATTTTTTTGATATTCCCCAGAGAATTCTCCTTTAGATTTTCTTTCCTTGAGTGTACATGATGGGAAAGTAAGCCTCTTGGGTTCTACCACAAAACAAACAAACAAAAAATTTTAGAATTTGAGGAAATGTAGTAGAACTGACTTTCTCTTTCCTGATGACTCTGTGGAAATGATCACTGATGACGTCATAAAGCACTAAGCAGTCACCTCCACTGACAAAAATAATAAAAATCAAGCAACTTGACATGCATATTAGGAAGTCTGAGATGCTTTGAAAACCAAAGATGACGAGACTCCCTCTGCAATTCCATATTGTAATGAAATGAGCATAGGAATGAGAATCCAGAAGAACTGAATTCTAGTTTGATTTCTACTCCCCATATGTTTGAAATGTACCTCATGCTTATGCAGCACAACATTTACATACTTAATTTTTAAAAACCACAGCATTCTAGCAAAGCTTTATTCCTGCGCATTGCTCATATGTATATGTAAAACTTGTTTCCCCTTTAACAAAGATCACTGGAATCACAGCACTCGACACGAAAGTGAAAGATATTCTGTGTACACAGACCCAGGCGGTGCTGTTAGAAAATAATCTTATTATGGGGCAATGCTGGTGTTGTATTTTCATCTGATTGTTATGCTACAAGGGTGATGCTGGAAAAACAAGTGAGTACATGATTGTGGAAACAAAACGTTTTCAGACTGTTACTCCTGCAGGTTTGTGTGTTCATGGGTATATTTTTAGCCATGTTTCATCTTCCTTGTAGCCAAAACTAGTTCATGGCAGATCAACCACTTCTTTGGGAAAACGTCACTTTTTTCTTCATGGAGAATCACCATTCTCTGCCTGTCTGCAGTGCAAAGAGAACAATATCAAGCATTTGTGAACTCCTGTTTGGGGAAATCATTTCGCCCTTTCTGAACAGCAGGTAGTAAATGCACAGGCCAAAGCTTAGCATTGAAAATTGGATGGGTGATGAAGGATGATGAAGGATAAAGGTCTAGCATTGACCCCCCGACTAGGCCAGAGCCCTGCGCAGCTCTTTATTGCATTTACTTTGGGCTGTTTCTAGCTGAAAGGAGGAACCTAAAGGGCAATGCCAGGTCTGAGAAACTGCAGCTGGTCCGGTGTTATCGTGATGAGGCAGAGAGGAAGAGTCTGAACTGCAGCAGCATTTTCACAGAGACACTGTCCTCCAGCTGGTTCATTTGACGCACTCGGTAACAGAATCTGGTACAAAAGGAATATTTAGGGGGGAAAAAAAATATAAAGGAAAAAAAAAAAAAAAGCTCTTTGGTAACTCTGGGCTTTGTTTCAGCCTGTAACTAACTCCAGTTACAGGAAGTATACAGTGAAAGATCAAAGTAAGAGACACTAAGTGAGCCTGTTGAAATGAAGTGTTACAGGCATATGTTCCTCATCTCACAGCTCCGTCGACTGGGTGCTGTAACAGCTGGGATACAAGAAAAACGTTTCAGGCAGATTCAGCAGAAGAGCCTGTACTTCATTTGGCCAGCTCGGAGCCTGCATCTTCACTGAAGGACTGCAGCAGCTCCACGGAGGGGATGGCTTTTTCTTTTTTTTTTTTTTTTTTTTGGCAGCACATGGGCTACATGTCAGGAGTTTATTCCTGCTAATTGCTTTTACGTAAACCAGCGCACACCTCGCTGGGTGGCAAGTGGCCAGCGTGACCCACAAGTCACCGGCCTTGGGATGTACACCCTGCTCCCAACATCAAGAGCATCTTGAGCTAGAGGGCTGAGGGATGCAGGTCCTTGGTTACCCTCCCACCTCCCAAAGCGGGTATGAGATCCCTCCAGGAGGACACATCCTCTTTATAGCTCTTTACAGGGGACACAACACCCCTGAGCACACAGTCAGCCTGTGCAGTCACAGCAAATTAGGGCGATTTGTGCACTGGCCGAATTTGCCAATTAATTGCCTTGGCCATCAAGAGCAGCAGGGTCAGCTGGATGAGGCTGGGGGCTGGGAGAGGGGGTCTCCTGCTTGTTCAGCCCTGTGCCCTAAGGCAAAGGGAGCTTGTCGTTCTGCCCTTCCCAAGTCGGCTCTGCCCTTGGTCCAGAGGGCCCGCATCCTGCGTGGTGACCATCAGCAGCCCAGGCTTGCCCAAGCATAGGGTTTTCACTGGTTTCACCAGATTTTCAGAGGAGAATGAAACCATGACATCTTTCTGCTGTGGGAACTCTGTAGTGCACGAGCATCTGATTTGTGAGGTTGCACTATACTGGATATTAAAGATATTTGCACCACACCTGGTGTAAAAATTAAAAGCCATCAGGCTACTCCAATACAGCTGATTGCTGGTATTCCTCGTTAATAACTTCTAGCACCTAGTAATATTTGGATTCTAAAATTCAGGTGCACACATGCTGTCTGTCTCCATGCTACAACATCTACATGTTTGCATTGGTATTTCTGTCTGGACTTTCCTGTCTGGGAAAGGCACTGCAGTGTCAGGAAGGATTTTAAAGTGCAAATACATGTACTTGAGGTGGTTAATTTCTGTACAGTATGAAATCCTCCGTGTTAGAAGCCACACTACTGATGGGAGCTTTAATATAAACTTACAGGTGAACGTAAAGAGGGTTAGATAAGACAGAAATTGTAGAAGCAAATATAGTCCAGGTATTTAGAAGATCAGAGAGTAGCTCATGCTGTGTTGTAATATCTTCCTGACTTTTTACGGATCCTCCAGACTATTATGTGACAGCTTAACTTCTCACCAAGTAATACTAATCACTTCTTAATCAAGGTATATTGGTTTTCAGCTTAAGACTGAAGAGAACTATTTAACAATATAGCTTTTTTGAAAATGGTGGAATAATTCCCTGGCAGGGGTAGGAAGGGTGAATCTTTATTTATCTAAAGAATTAATATGTTTTCGACAAGCAAGGAATATTTTTTTACCACCCCCAACCCCCCTGTGCCTGGCTGCCTGAAATTAAAATCTGATCACAGAGCACAGAGACTCAGCACACTAAGAGCTTCCCTTGCAGGCAGCGTGCTTTGTAACATGTAAATTTGAGGCGAGTTTTATTTAAATGAAGTCCAAATCCCGGTTTAAAAACAATTCTGTTACCATAGCTAATTGCTGCATGTGACTAGCACTGTTAGTTCTTCTTTATGCCTCTTGGTTCAGCCTGGCGCTGTACAGTAAGTGATTTGGCAGTACTGTACCCGCAGCGCTGCCAAGAAATCAGCAACATTTACTTCTTGATTTCTGAAGTGAATCTGTATTTAGTGGAAATTTTTTTTTTTTTTTTTTTTGGAAGAAATCTGATCGTTTTCCGTGTGCCTGAAAGCAGCGCTGGCAACAGGGGTTGTCTGAAAACCCCCTTGTACCTGCAAAACGGCATGACCCGATAGCTCCCAAATCAAAGTAGGGCCATTTGTACATGGTTATGAAGGAGGTTTTATGTGTTTGCTTACAAATATTTGCAATTTTAACACATGAGGTGTTAATACGGCCTCAAAGAATGCAGTGGCCACACTAAACAGGGTGGGTTTTTGGCTTGCACACAGGTTGCAGTCATGGGGCTATCAAGATACTGTCTACGTTTCCTGATATAAACATACCAATTATTTCAACCTTTGAGGGAGCTCTGCTTCTTAAAATCAATGGTATTTTACATTCCTTGATGTGACTTATTTTTGAATCTCTTAAGCAGAGGCTGACAGCTTTTGCCAAAGTGTAATGAATTGCTTACCAGTGATTTCCTGTTTTCTCCACTGATATGAAAAACACAGAGTAGGTTTACTAAAATACAAAAATAGTATTTTTGCAGCCTACTTTTTAAAAGACAATTTACAAAGGATATATTTTCTGTGTAAATACTAATTTGAAGTTTCTAGGTTTCATTGACTCTAAATCCTTCTTACCTTTTATTATTATTATCCTAAGAAGCGTCTGGCAGTTTCCAAAGCAAGATAGCTGCAAATTAACTTATTTTTATACCAATACAGCACGTCGATTATTATCTCAAAACCAAGTGTTCATCAAAGCAACATACATCAGAAATGCAGACACGTGAAAGAATGAGTTTTCCCCCATGGGAAGGACAAGGTGTATTTCAAGCCACCAAGGTCCTGAGAGGATGTTTATAGGTGTAGACAACACAGACTGTTAGTTTAATCTCTGTTTACAAACTGCTGGGTGAGAGGGCAGAGACTGTTTATTCTGTTTTGTGTCTCCTGACAACTCGAAGCTTTCTGTTAATGGTACCTATCAGTGATGAGGGCAGGAGGGAAAGTCATGAAAAGCTCTTGGCAGAGTAGAGTGAAACACTCCAGCTGAGAGCCTGAGAAGTTATCGTCCAGGTGCATGACTTTTAGACTGTGGAGCAGCTGAGAAGATTGCCCTTGGAGAAAAAGGAAAAAAAAAAAAAAGTTGTGAATTTTAAAATGAGCACAAAACATGCTGGCACAGCAGTTTGTGAGCTTATTCAAGACCACATAGATACATATGCCATGGAGACGTTCAATAAAGCTATTAGCTATGTACCTTGATATCAATTCTCAACATTTTGATTCAAGGAGAAGCTGGTAATGAGAGACATAGGACAACTTTCCAGGTTGATTAGTTTGGGTTCTTTGACTTTATGGGAAAGACCTATTGAGTTTTCTGTTCCAAGACATTGCTTCTTGACAAAGGTAACGATAAAACATCAGTAAACATCCTAAATGATAGTGGCAGGCAGAATCATGAAGGCAATTCATAGACAATATGTACTGAAGAAATGTACCAACGACCCCAAGACAAATGCCTTACCCCTGTTCTTCTGTTCTTGCAGACACTGACTTTTTTTTTTGTGTAGCCTTGAGAACCCCTCCTGAAAACATCCCCTTACATTCAGTCAGATCTGGAGTTTTTAACATCATGCTTAAAAGCTTGAACTGTGGTAAATGAAGCGTTTGGTAGAGCACTTTCAGGGAATGGGCTACTTTAAATGCACAAAGATATTCTGATTAGTTTTCAATCCCTCTCTTTCCTCAAAATATCACTAATGAATCAGGATATTATTTCTCAAGGTACATAATTTGTGACCATGCTACAGCTGAAACAACATTGTTTTTAGGACTCCTTGAGCCTGACTTCAGGAAACAGTTAATTAGATATTTTAAGCTTAAAAAAAAAAAAAAACCAAACCAAAACTGAATTCACAAAATTTTTTTAATTGCTGTTTTTCATTAAAAAGCAATCCCACCCGCAACCGTATGGGTATTGACAGCCCTGGATGCAGCCAAGCTGTGCAGAAGAGAAAGCAGCTGCTGGGAAGCTGCTCTGGAAGCCAGGCTGGGTTCGGCCACAAGCCACGGGAAGCCAGGGACCAGCAGAGAGATCCAGGGACCAGCAGAGAGATCCAGGGACCAGCGAAGTGATCCAGGGCCATCCATAGATGCCAGCCTGCCCCATGGTGGCCATGTGGAAATTGTTCATTTTAGCTCAAGCTGACATTCACTCTGAATACTAATGACGGTCTTTTAAGTAGAAACAATGTTACCTGCTTCACCAACATCATTTTTTAGCAGAAATTCAGGTTATAAAGGAAGGTTTGGAGCTAGCTGCTGTCTTGCTTTGCTGAAGTGGAGACTGAGATAGTCAACCTCCCCCCACTATGTATGTATGTATATTTTTTCAAATATACCCTCAGTTCTTGGAGGGGTGGGGAAAAGTTGATTTCCCATCAACTCCCTGTGTTTTGTGAATATCAAAAAACAGAATAGGTTTAGTCTGCTCTCCTTGGTCACAAAACCAGCAAGTCTGCTTCTCCCAGTGAATTACATGAGCATGTAGGCACAGCCCTAATACATTGGGTTTAGTTCTAGGATTTAAAAGCAAATAATAAACCATCTATTTTTCTTTCTTAATATTATATTAATTATTTACTATTTTTTACGAGAATCATTTCAGAATAAAAAAATACCCTTTCTAGATTGCAAGTAGTGTGCCACATAAAGGGGAAAGCAGAGCAGGGAAGGTTTCTGTGGCATAAATTAAATTTTGCATGCCACATCAGATGTGAGATCTGAACTATATTTGAAGATATTATGTGTTGAAGTCTGTACGACACACAGTTGATATGTCATCTAACTCATCTGAGATCAGCGCTCTCCTTTGATACGAGCTTAGAAGTGTATCTCCTCATAGATTTCTAAACTGTAAAAAGTATGAAAGTAATTTTAAAAGAAAACCCACCCTGTGAGTAACCATTAGATTTCTCTCTCTCGTGTGTGAGGCCCTGGTGCCCTTGTATGTTTTAAAATTACTGGTGAGTGTTGCAGCTGAATATTTCTAGATCTGTATGACAGCTAGGGAATTAGAGATCGCTGCCACGGGATTATTTAAATCAGGTCAATTCCAAACTTTAAAACAGCTCTTCATTGGATTGGTATTCATTAACATTACACATTGCTTATTGATCTCGGTGGTCTTCAGTGGCCAAGGACAAGGGAGCCTTTGCAGCCTTTGCAGCAGCTCTTTGATGGACGAAGCCAGAACAAAAGTGGGATGCTTTCTTTCTGAGAAAAGGTTGGGTTTTTTTGCTCATCTTCCCCCCTGTTCCTCAGGAAAAAAAAAAAAAAGATAAACCTCATTTGCCCTTGACGCTTTGTCTACAGGGTGAGGACATTTTCCAGCTTGACTTATTCTGCCAGGCTCTTCTGCAGTTGTCCTTCCTGCCTTTTTTGCAGGATTATTTTGGTTTTACCAGACACCTTAGGTGTTCCAAGGCAAGAAAATAGTAATTTTATTATGATTAGTCTGTTTCTGCTTTTCGGGTGCAGCAGGGTTCTGTTTGGTCTGTAGTAATAGACACTGCCCTGATCAAAACAAGATAAGGAGAAAGAGATAACAGCCCACCTGGAGCGTGCAACACAGAAGGAACTGCCAAACTGGCTGTTGCTAAAGGAGCCAGTTATGGCCTTTCAGATGCCAGTTGGTGTAACAGCTCCTTGATGTATCCTTGTTTTCATTAGCTCAGGGTGCCATTCAGCAGCCTGAACCATGATCAGAGCCTCCTTCTGCTGGGTCCTGATAGGCACATAAGAAACCCCCCCTGCCTCAAGAAACCAACATCTAAGTAGATGTGACAATCACACAGTTCAGCAACATCACAGAGATGCCATTTGATTTTTCCCAACATCAGCCAAGTAGGTTCCTGTAGAGCTGGAAATGAACTCAGTCCTTCCAGGTCTAATTAACTGTAACTTTCTCTATGCATATAGATACACATATACATATTTCTTTTTTTTCTGCCTTTCAAGAGCAAGTCTGAGCACATATTTGGATTGGAAAAAAAAAAAAAAGGTGTTTTGAATCTACATTGTACAGAAAGCACTTGCCTTTGGGTTTTCTTAGGGAAAACTGGGATAAAACTCTGATTTTCTCCACTCCTTAGTAGGGACTCCTCCATGGCTACCAGCTCTGTGAGAGGACAGATTGTCTTCTGCAGCTGCCCTCCATGAGTCCCATCTGCCCATAACGTGCTGCTGCCCACCACTGTGTGATGAGAGGCAGATGTGATGGGCAGGCAACAACAAGTGGAGGTCTTCACTTCAGCCACAGGCACCTCCACAGGGACTACAAGTGCCAAACCCAACTTTTGAAGCCAGACCTTCAGGACCACATCACTGTAGACCAGAGGACCAACTGATCCTGGAACGTGACAGAGTTTTATACTGTTATTTCTATATTGTAACATCTCATCCTTAGAGATATGTCAACTATAATGTACGTTTCATATCCTTTTCTGTTGGGGTAACATAATTACATCATGCGACATTAGGTGAAATAAATTCACGCTGCCAAGTGCTATAATTAAGACTGTGCTGGCCAACCCATTTTTAAAGCCCTCTCTCCAGTCATGAGTTTTTGAAAAATTTATCTTGTCTAGCAAACTATATGACATATATCCATGTCAGCGGATGGGAATAATTACTCTGGGTATAATTAATGCAATCTGAAGGGCTTCAATAGTCATGGAGTTATTATGTAACTGCACAATAATTAAATGATCAAGTAACTACTCAGTAATTTCATGGTGATTTGTGCTGTATACGATATTTGCCTTGCACAAACAAACAATGCTGTCATACAATTCAGAGCGGATGTGAGTATCTGCATGTCGATACTGAAAATACATGCCAGATTTTTATGATGGCCGAAACATTCATTGCTTCTGAGCATATTTTCTGTAAGCATGAAGACCAAGAGCCCTGTCTATTTTTAATGAAAATGTATATCCATATAAACAAAAGCACTTCCATGGGCAAAGATGGAACTGTGTCATATTTAAGATTTGAAAATATTGAAAAAGCAAGACATAATGATGCACATCTGGGCCCTAAAAATCAGGAGGCTGGCCCTGGGGAAGGTTCTTCACAAGCCTGGTCTGTACATGGGGTAGATTACCAGGCCAACTTGTGTTTTATTGTTCCTGGTTGCAAATCACATACAGAGAGTTCCCTTGGAGTCACAAAGTGCAATAATGTTGGGGAGCAAATCCTGGAATTTCAGTGCTGAACATTGTAGGGAGTCAGATAGTGCTGTGAAAAGATCTAAGAGACTTTGAAATTCAAGGGTTTAAAAGTGCCCTACCTGGATTTTGCCTTTGGAAGACCAGATTGGGGCACTCTATTCCAAACTTGGAGAGGGGAGGGGGGGTGTCTTTTTTGGTGCATGGAGCAGTTCTTGCTGGTTTCTCTTCCACATGTATATTAGTTCTTATTATCAAGCGAAACAACAATATAGTACTAGGAAATACAATCTGTCATAGAAAAGCTTATCTTTTTTGTTCCAGTAAAATCACTACTCTAGTGACACAGATATTATCACCTCACTTTCTGTATTATCTTAATAAAGTGTCTGCCTCTCACTGTATCTGAGCACGTTCCTTCAGTAACCAGAAAATGCCTAAATGGATCCAAAGCAGTATGCATTGATTCTAGTTAAATAATTGCATGCATTTTTAGTATGCCTATGTAGTAGATACCCATGTAGAATAATATCTGTAGAACTCTACTGATGTAGGAGAATGTCTGTAGAATTCTACCTATGTAAAATAAAGTCTGTGAGAAGCTTTCTAGCTTCCTTCATATCTACTACTGAGCCCGTATCCATGCCCCAAAAATCTCTTTATGTTTGCAAGTAATCACCCAACAGTCTCAAGACATGGACTTTAACTTTTCTGGCTCTGGTGTCACAGTGTCCAAAGGGTCCAGAGAGGAGCTGAAACAGCCATTTCCAGCACCATGGCAGACCATTTCCTGGGGTTTTTTTTTGCTCACAGCTGCCTGCCAGAGAAGTACCAGAGATGGGCAAGCAAAGCATGGGGATGGGGATGGTTGGTTGCTGGTGGATTAAGTGAGAGAAGCGCCTCTTGCCCAAAACAGCAATAAGCAACAAAGTTTTGTCCAGCAGACCATTAATAATTCACATACCACACAAGCTGAGACAAAAACGTGTGAAAGGTATCAGAAGAAGGAGGTCCTGTCTGTTCAAGTAGGCTGTAGATAAGAAATATTTTCGGAAGCTAATCTTGGCAATGCTTTATGTCATCTCCACTCTCACAACTATTTTTAAAAGGTTGTATTTAGTCCATACTGGCTGCAGGCACCAGCACAGAACTTGGTGATCTGAAACTGCTACCAAACCTCATTCCTAAGCTTTGTGCCTTGGGTTGTTTGGCTACAAAGGAAAGAAAATTAAAGGAGGAGGAAAGAGAGTAAGAGAAGAAGAGAGATCACAAGAGGAAAGGAGACAAGATCATGGAACAAAGTTGCTGACCAAAAGCAGGCTCAAGACCTAAAAAAGCACACCAGCTACTGCTTCTTCCTGACCTGTCTCCAAGAGAAGGAATAATGAAGAAAAGAAGGTAAAAAAAAAAAAACAACAAAGAGGAGTATTGAAAGGGGGGAGGGAAAAAACACTTGGTTTGAAACCTGCCTCAAATTAATATTTCATTGATCTGTGTCGATAGTGATTATTTACCGTTTCTAAATGAAGGTAGTGCATGTAGCATCTATTTTTTCATTCAATGCAGGGACAAAGGTCAACTTCTATTATTTAGCTGTTCTTTTTTTAACATTAGTGGTGGTTTACTTTCATTTTTATATTATGTTCCTAAATATATTTCACAAACTCCTTAACATACCACATGTGGAAAAATAAATAAGAAAAACTTCTAAAAATGCGAATAATCTTTAGTTATTCTTCAGGGAGTAAAGCAATAAGTAGGTTGTTTGGTGGGGTTTTGTGGTGAATTCAGGTTATTCCACTGTGTCCTAATGTATTGGAGGTATGTTCCTCCCCCTATGGAACAATGGATTTGAGCATGGTTAATGACATCATTGGTGACGTTTATCAAATATTTTCTGTCATAAGAAATATTCATGGATTGCAGTTTCTCCATACCAACGTAAACTACTGGCAGCAAAATATAGGGCTATTTCAAAGAGTCGTTGCTGTCTTTCTAAATGTCTTAATTGTAATTACTTATTAACTTGCACCTTTCATTCCCCAGTCTCGTGAACACTTAACTTTTGCTCAGTGCTGATGCTGACAATAAGCCTGGCTAATTCTGAGGATGCCATTGGAAACTCCCCCATGGTAATACACATTGAAAATCTCCCAATAACTCCAGCTACCTGGTGGGATTTCTCATGGGCTCCATAAATCCATGACCATAGCCTAACCCCTGCTCCTTTTGAGCAAGCAACGTCACCTTAAGAACAGAGGAATCATGGAACCATGGAAATGTTGGAGTTGGAAGGGACCTTCTAGAGATCATCAGTCCAACTCCCCTGCCAAAGGAGGGTTGCCCAGAGCACATCCCTCGGGACTCCATCAAGGAGGCGCTTGAGGATCTCCAGAGAAGGGGACTCCACACCCTCCCTGGGCAGCCTCTGCCAGGGCTCTGCCATCCTCACCCCAAAGAAGTTCTTCCTCAGATTGGAGTGGAACTTCCCATGGTCCAGCTTGTGCCCGTTGCCCCTCATCCTCTCCCTGGCAACCACTGAGAAGAATCTGGTTCCATCTTCCTTCAACCCACCCTTTAGATACTTACAGGCATTGATAAGGTCTCCCCTCAGCCTTCTCTTCTCCAGGATAAAGAGTCCCAGCTCTCTCAACCTTTCCTGATCAGGGAGATGCTCCAATCCCTCCATCATCTTGGTTGCCCTACACTGGACTCTCTCCAGCAGTTCTCTGTCTCTCTTGAACTGGGGAGCCCAAACCTGGATGCAGTATATTCCACTTGTAGCCTCACCAGTGCAGAGCAGAGGGGGAGAATGACCTCCCTCCATCTTCTGTCCACACTATTCCCTACCTTGTTGGGCAGCCCAGGACCTCGTTGGCCCTCTTGGCCACAGGGGCACATTGCTGGCTCATGGAGAGTTTACTATTCACCAGGACTCTCAGATTCTTCTCCTCAGAATGTACAGGAATATAAGGAATATGCACAACATAATTAGGTAAGGGGAAAGGGCAATGCATAGTGATGCAGAGCACACCACGTGGACTAAATGTTTACAGGTTGCATCACTCTGTGTCCACAGCCCAATCACGCAACAAACCCTCAGCTGGACACTCTAAGGACCACAAAGGAGAAGACACAGTGTGGGGGGACCATGCTGTGCTGGTCTTATAAAGGCCACGCAATTTATTCCCAGAAGGCTTTAATTGCGAGAGGGGGAGCTCTTAACCTGGGGGAGAAATGGTTCCTCTGAGCCAATTCCTTCTTTTGATTTTTAGAAGAGAGTGCTCATGCAAACGTCAGGAAAGGGGAATTAATATCTCCATGCCTATTTCCAGCCACAACCAGAAGCATGTGTTTGCAATGTTCCCAAAAACTGCCCGCCAGCAGCAACCCAGGCTACTCCTGAAGCTGGCAGCCCTGACCGGAGGAGGAACGTACATTCAGTCCTGAACAACCCCCACCTCCCAAAAAAAAAAAAAGACTACAGATCTGAGGTTAATGCCAGGCAGAGGTCCCAGGGGGGATTGTGATGATCATGAGAATGTCATCTGTACTGCTTCACAAGCTAAAAAAGTCTAAACTACTCTTTCCTTTGCTTGTAGGAGGAGGCAGATATTCATGACCGGACACTTGGTTGTTTGTGTTACACCAGTGAGGAGCAAGTCTCAGTGACATCATCTGCTCCATCTTTAATTTTTGGCTTTTTCCTATAAACTATAATAGGTGGAGAAAGAGATCAGAGGGAAAAAGAAAAGAAAAACAGGAAATAAAAAAAAAAGGAGGGAAGAAAAAAAGAGAACAGCTGCATTCCACGGAAGCCACCACAAATGGAGTGTAGTGACTGTATGAAAATATCCTCAGGACCAATAAGCAACTAGGTGAGAACTCATTGGATTTGAATTCAGTAGAACAAACATTGTATCTAATTTGGGACAGATATCCTGTTTTAGAGGAATGTTTCTGATAAATTCAGGTCTGCTGTCTGTCCAGGTGAAGGAATCGGCACATGTAAATAATTCTTTGCCTCCTGCAGAAGAAGTGCAGCCATACTTTATCCCTGATCTAAACCCGATCCTTTGCTTCTTTCTCTGATCTTGCACCCCTGGACTCTACGTCCGGCCACTGATGACCCAACACCCCATTTTTACCCCAATGTACACAAGTAGATTAATGATACAAAGCCGCACGATTTCCGTTCTGGGGGGCAAATACTGAAATTAATATGTCCTTTGAGAAAGCAGCGTAGCCCCTTTGTCAACTCTGCCATTTTAGCTATCATACCCCTCTCGAAATTCTTAAGTCTGACCATTCTGTTAAACAAGTAAAAATTCCCCATGTACAAAGTAAGGCAAAAATTAGAAATAAAAAAACCCATTCCTTTTGAATGGCTTAACATTGCATCAGCTTGGGTCTGTTCATTTATCTAGGAATTTATTCCTGATGAAGATAGAAACAGATGTCTATGAATCTTAACAACTGTGATGACAAAATGCTGTATCAGTGCTTCACCACTTTTTTTGCAAGGAAGCATTGAGAAAGTATTTTTGCAAGCTCTTCTGTTGGGAGCACATGTCCTCAGAAGGGGAGACAGCTGATTGTTTTCACGTACCTGGATTCCAAATTTAATGGCTATTATGTTCTTAAACGCTTGAAATTCTTAAATCTTCAATATACATCCGTCTGCTGTAGCTGGTGAAACAGATCATCCATATTTCTTCAAGAGAGGTTTATGGAAACCAGGACCGCTGAAAGTAGACAGGACTGAATAAGTAGTGTGTTATCTCTCCTTTTTGTTTCATTCTTCAGGAGACGAGAATTAAGTAATAAAGAATATATAAGATAAGGTAAAAGGACACAATAATGAAGGAGTGTGACCAGCAAGATGAAATCCTAACGACATTATCAACTCGTGGCGTGGGTACAGTCCCCTCAGAAGTGCTGTGACCTATCAAACAGCCAGATGCTTCCTTCTTCTTGGTGGCAAAATAAATTAGTACAAATGGGATGAAATTTAACAGTACAAAGTGCAAGTCTGGGCACATAAATAGCTGGAATTTGTGGGCATACAGAGGAAGCTGCAAGTAGTGAGCAGCCAAGGAAGAAGAAGACCTCAGTCACGTAGCTCTGGAAAACCCAAGCGTGCTATAAGATCTCAAAAAGCAAAGTGGAGTATTGATACTTCCTCCTGGAACATCAGAAATTATCTATGAAGCCCTGTAATATATTGGTTGTGCACTGCTGAAGAAAATAAAACCAAACTGAAGGAAAGGGGGATTAAGTTAGTCAGGGAAATAGATAAAATCGAGAAAGGGGACTGAGGGACTAGGCCAGTTTAGTGGCCCATTTGCCTTTTCAAAGTGGGCTCGAGTGGTTCCCTGTGACTAACTGCATGTGCAAATAGCAGGGGGAGAGAAAAAACACTTAAGCCAAAACACCGAAAGAGAAACACATTTATTTCCACTGTGCATGAGAGCTTTTACAGCAGAAATTAGAAGTTTCTAACTATCAAAGCAGCAAGCCTCCAGAACTGAAACACAAGTCAGAGGGGAAGAAAAGAAAACAACGGCAATTAAAAAATAAAATTAAATATAATTTTATCATTTAATTAAATAATAAAAAATTAAAAATAAAATTAAAATTGAAAAATAAATAATAATTTTTAAAAAACAGAAAAATTATTTTAAGCAGGACTTGTTTACTTTCAGGAAAGGTATTGCATGATGCAAGTGGCAGCAATATCTAGGTTAGAAACTGTTATTTTACCCACTGCTTCCCTTTGGTTTGGAGTATCTTTTTTCCCCAGGATGATTTTCAGGTTCCTGCCCATTGAGCTGCTGTTCGGGTTTCCCTGTCACGAGTGCCTTTTTGCCCCTGTACTAATTTTTTCACTTTTATCCTTGTAGTTTTAGCCCATGGGAGTAAACACCCATCTCAGCAAACCTAAATAAGTCAGAGGCCAACTTTTGTGCCTTTTTCCTCGGCAAAATCTGTTCCAATCTTCACGCACGACACCAGCATCAGGCTGCGGTTTCGACAACCCTCTTATGAAAAGAGGCTCTGGGGGGCTGCAGACAAATTGATTGGGGCAATGCTGCCCAAATACCCTCTCCAGGAAAAGCAGCCCTCCCTGTGGGGCTGTGCAGGTGTCTGGGTTTTTTTTCTGGATGTGCATTTTTGAGCCGTGCAGGACAATCCATCACAGAACCACAGAATCACAGAACCACCTAAGTTGGAAGAGACATCTAGTCCAACCCGTGAAAAAACATGCCTGAGTCCGCAAGGCCCTGCAGATCAGGGAAAAGAACATTTGGCATACAACTCTTTAAATTTATACATTATGCATTTTCTGTCCTTTGAGAGCTTGCTGAGGGGCAGATAGGGAAGGACAGACAGGTTTCACGGGTGAAACCCTACTCATTCCCAGAGTGGTTTCTGTTCTTCACACATTTGTTTCTTTCCCCAAAACAAACTGCAACATGGTGTTCCCCTCTTCCAACCACGCTCGTGATGCAGGTCTAAGAAAAACTAGGTTGTGCCAGCCAGCAAAGCTCAGAAATGTTTTTAATCCCATCATGATGTTGATGGTACAGTCTGGAAAGCCCACCAGCGTTTTGTGTCTTGTGTGTAACTAAAGGCCTTTTGTTGCGCACACGTAGTATTTGAGGAATTCAGATACAAACACCGTTATTTTATCTCAAACTGAGCCGGAGAGCTGTTTACAAAGGAGCTTTAGCTTCAGAGCCTCACGGGAAAGCTAATACTTTGCAGAAAGGTGTCTGGAGACCAAAAGAGATTTTTTTTTCAAGGGTCCGGCGACACGCACCCTCCTGGCTGCGGCGGGAGGTGATGGTCGGGTTCTCACTACAAGCAGCTCAGCCTTTAAAGTCCAGCAGATAAAAGCAGTGGTCAAGCCTCGGAGACTAGATATTCCCGCGTGAAACATAATACAGCATGAAATGGAAAGAAAGGAGATCCTGTGCTTTTAACCAACAGCTCTTTGACAATGAGGCTGAGTGTAAGCAGATGTTGTTGCTGCATAAACAACCAAGTCCTTTGTCCATACCGGCCTTAAGAGCTTAGCTTCTAATGGAGGAGTGGATGGCCTTGATTTACACAGTTCAGCAATAAGGCTGGAAATACCTTTTTATAGCCCTAGAGATAACTATCTTCTTAACACCAGGCATTTTGTGACCACTTTATAACCCTTAAAGACGGCAAATTTACTACGCAACAAAGCAAATGTTTAAGGGATTTTGCTAACTAGGTTTTCCACCCTTGTCAGAGGCCAGGTCTGAGAGCCAGCTTTGGAGTTTACAGTGAAAGCTCCAGACCTCGAAGCAATTTGTTGGAAGCACTGTGAACTTACGAGGCCAGGAGGTAAAATACAGAGAAGTTCTTTGAGTCCCATTTTTTAACTGTTCTCCCTCTCTTCGCACCTCAGTCCTGGTTTCCATGGATTTTCTGGCGTGGTGGACAGAGCAGCTGTCCCCATCATGGGCTACCACAGCTTCCATGGATTTGTTAACACACATCTGAGGTCCGTGCTTGCCCAGGCAAAGCTTCTCAGGTCCACATTCTGGCTAAAAGACGGGCTGAATTGAGGGAGGAGGACAAGATCCATCCTCTGGACCTGTTCACCAATGGTTTTGCCTCCTGATCCATCTCTACTTGGGGATGTGGAGGTCACACTGTCCCGCACCAGGAATTACCTCCTCTGTCTTCAAAAGCTGATGTAGAACCACAAAATGTGTGTGGCAGCCCTGGGTTCTGGCTGGACAACCCTCTAGGCAGGCGAAGGAAGGTGTTTTGTCCATTTTTATATCTTGCCTATTTTGTGCTCTGAGCAGATCAGGGCAGGAGAGATGGTTGCACTTTCTCCTCTTGCTCCGGAGCACACGTTGACTGTTATTTGTTTGTCACGGTATTGCATGTTTAGACTCCAAAACCATAAGTTTGAATAAGAGAGCTGCTTCCTTTTCCTAACAAATGCAGCTTGTTTATAAAAACAAACCACCGAGGCAATAGGAACAGAATGAAGGCAAGTTTTCCGAGCAAAACAGCAATATTGTCATGATTAATCTTTCCGAATGTTGTGACTGATTCCAAGACTCGTTTCTCTGTAAGTCTGTGTTGATTTGCTGATGATAAATGCACGTTTCTGACCGGAACACAGAGTGCAAATCATTGTGAAAAAGCACTGGTAAAATACTATGCAAATAACAAGTAACTGGTAACTGTAGGTAAAATCACGGTTTCTGTGATATTTATTACTGCAGATATTAGAAATATACTTTATCGGCTTAAGTGTTGTACGTTTCCTTTTTCAAACATGACAGAAATGCACATTTTTGATCAGAACAAAGAGTGCAAATTATTGTGAAAGAACATTGATACAATATTATATAAATAACAAATAACTGGTGACTACAGGTAAAATCGGTACCTGCGATATTTTTTACTGCATATATTAGAAATATATTTATCATTTTAAGTGTTCTGTGTTATTTTTTCTTATCCAATGGGATGAAAAAATATTCACCTGGTAATAATATTGAAATGGAATTTTTTTAAAGGGAAGAAATTGCAAGAAGTTTCTTAATATGTAGGTTCTTGCATGTGTCATTGCCACTTTAATAAGAGATAACAAGGTTTAAATAAAAGAAGTTGTAGTGTTACTATAAGCAAAATGGGCTTTAAATGATGCTTCAATTTTTATTTCGGTTTTCTTTTCCCACTCTTTGCCTTATATTGCTTTTTTAATTATAGAAACTTTTCAGCCCTGGATTAAATAATGCCCTTAACTTAATATATTTGCCAATTTAAAGAAGTCATGCATAAATCAGAGGATGAGGATGTAAATTCTGAGTCATCTGAGTCATATTTCACCGCCATTTTTCATAAAGAAATGCATTCATTGTTTATTTTAAATCCTTTTACGAAGTTTTCAGACAAAACAAGGTCAAATCACATATAACACCAGATCAACGAAGAGCAAAGGTCAATGGTTCGTAATGCTGGTTTTTAAAGGTGGTAGGTCAATGTGCAAAGCCGTAGGATTTTTGAAAATAAAGAAACATCTTGCACTGGGGATACTGCAAAAGAGAGGTCCTGTTTTAAAGCATTTATTTTAAAAGACAAATACCTCCCTAACAACAAGCCCTTGATGTCTCTGACACAAGAGACATGCAAAAGTCATTAAGGCTGTCCCAGCGGAGCTCCTACAGTTGCTTCACTTTAGGGTGGGTGTGAGTATGCTTAAAATTAAATTACTTTAAAATAAAGTTAGAGCGCTAAGCAATATCCTGCTTTTGACTCAGCAGGGTTTCCCGTGAGAAAAGAAAGTGGGCAAAGAGAGCTTAGAAAGACAGACAAACATATTTACCCCTAGGTGGAAGGTACAAATTAAATTAGCTTGCCACAAAAGGGAGATGTTTTCTCCTTCTGTTCAGATGTCATGGTAGTGAGGAAACATCGTCTGGGGCCAAGAAAAATGGCACAAATGCATTCATCTAAGCTACCATTCATCCTGTTCCAAGGTCTAAACAGAGCACATAAAAGAACAGCGCTGCTGAAGCACTTCCTCTCCTTAGTTACCAAATGGGGACTTGCAGAGGAACATGGGAGCGGAGGGTGGGGATATTTCCAGCATGGATTTCGCTATTGTGGTGGGGATGATGGAGGATGTCATAGACCCGATGAGGCTGGACGGGAAGCGCCACGACCCTGATCCGATCCCCTCTTTGCCCAATCCCCCGCCCCTGGCAGGGGGGGCAAAGCTTCACGTTGAGCCCGGTGCCATGCATTGAAAGGTGCACGGCAAAGTTTTCCCCCCTCTCCCTCTCCAAAGCTGGAAAACAACAGTGGCACTTCCTGAGAGTCAAGTATATCTTTTATTGTGCCTCATTAATATGCATGTTTTTGGCACTCACTAGGGTTCAGCTGGTACACTTTCCAGTATCTCATTCTTTATTTATGAGACTGGGAGGTGTGACCTATGGAGCCAGTTGGCTGTCATGAATCGGAATATTCATTAAGCCTTGTGAATTATGCATTGGACCGCTTATAACACCGAGATCCACAGTGGATCCAGCCAGGACTCGTAACGGCTTCCCATTAGGTGGAATGATCCACAGATTGGTAAAAACATACATGTGCACTGTACCCTGCAAACATCACTGTGCCAGTAATCCAGGGAAGTGCCTGGGGATTTTGTGACTCATGCTTGACAAAGTCGGTCTAATCCTTGTTTTGATATTTATTTGAAGAGTTTTAGAGTTGAATTTCTGCTCTTGCAAGTTACAGTCGTGCTGTGCTCCTCTAGATTTTGAGCTTTCCTTCCAATCGCTCAGCAGCCTGTACAACAAATTGTTTTCTCATCAGGTTTAGAGGTTTGGATCTGGCAGGAAACCCTCTTTACGTAGATACTGAGTGCTATTTTTTGTGTGGAATTCAGTGTTGAGAGAGAAACTCCTAAGAATACAGATATCCACAAAAGGGAAACTCTTGCTTGCTTGCAAGGTCATTTCTTATTTCATTTGGATATGTTAAATACCACACAGAGGCTAGATTTGATTTTCAACCATTGCTTCTGAGTTTTGTGTGTGCATTAAGGTTATATTTGTCTTAGTGCTCAGGAACTAAAGTTGCATACAAAGATTTTATCCTCTAAAGATGGTGGTCAGCACCTTGTTTGTATTTTGAAAACTATCAGTTATATATTCTTCTTAAAGACTATTGTTTACCTAGGGTAGACTTAAAATGGAGGCAAGTAGTTAAAATACATTAAAAGAAAATTCTGGGAAACTTGGCGTGTCAAGATTAATGAACGATTTCAAAAGCCTTGGTCACTTTAATAGTATCAACAGGT
>BJBW01001031.1:51529-84255 GCA_004320125.1 Scolopax mira | reverse complement strand
CCTGCTGGCAACACTTCTTTTGATGCAGCCCAGGATATAGGACCTTGTGTGTGTTTCTGGATCTTTGTGTCAAGCATCCCATGGGTGAATCTACTGCTCCCATATCATCGCTGATCCTGCTTGGTTGGATGCATGGACAGAACTTACATTTAGGTGAGCTCCTGCAGACAACTTACAGAGATCCATTTAAGATGCTGGGAGATTATGCCACAAGAGTTTGCACATCACTACACCTAGTTCATGGTTCAGCTGCAAGAGAAGAAAGTGGGAGAGTGAAGAGATGCTTTCAGTCCAAGTTCTTCAAAATCACAACTAAAAATCCCAGTTCTGAAGCTATTATTTGCTAATCCATTGTAACTGCTCTCTTGAAGGATGTGTTTCATGATTCTTGCCATTGTATGGTGGCACAGATTGCAATATTGGATCAAATTAGTGAGTAAAAGCTTGACATTTTCATTATAAAGATCTTCATGGCATGGTAAAGGCCTAAAGTTACACAGAAAGATCTTCATCTTTTTAGATGATATTGCAACTCTGTGTCAGTTCAGAATAAACCACTTATTCCTGTGGGACCCATACTGAAAGTCTGATATTCTTATGAGCCACAAAAACTGAATCTTCCCTCTCAGATGTCCTTCCTCTAGAGATGAACACAGAAGGGTGCTCAGAGCGGTGAGGTGCACCCCAGGGATATCACCGCTCCATAACAGGACAGGACCCATCTCTCTCTGTCCCCAGTCAAACACCAGGCTGCTGCCAAACATGCAGTGCATATGGCATGGACTGCCCATATTCAGGTTCAAAACCACATATGGACCAAAACCTATAGTTTGGCCACCTCTGGTATATGAAACTAGAGTGTTTTCTTCCCTGTTGACCTTGTAGACTCAGATTCTGTTATCCTCCTGTATTTCTGTGAATGGCACGTACGACACGTTGTCAAAGGACTAATGTTTGTAAAGCGTGCTGGCCTAACAGGGAAAAATAATTAAATATAGATGGGAGAATATTGCAGGAGTTAATTTCATCATGTTAATTTTCTATTACATTCTTTGAACATAGAGAAGGCTACTTGACACAAGCCATTAATTTGATGTGTTTTTTCTCAGTTTCAAACTGGAATTTTGAATGCCTTCAGTACCTCCCAACTGATCCTGCTATACCAGGACCAAATTGAGTTCTACATGGAGATAAAAGCAGAGGAACTAGCACTATCTTCAGTGTAGTTATTCTTACCTTACTCCACGCTGTTCTCAGAAACATTGTTTTTTAACTCAGCTATGCTTTATACTGACATCCTTTATCTTGAAAGATTTGATGCATCTAAAGGACTTACCATTCTTTGCAATCATACATGTGTCTTAATCCTCAGCTGGTGTAAATCAGGGTAACTACACTGACAGCTTAAGATATGGCCCATGGTGGATGTTGTTCATAACAGCCTCTAACAAGATTGCTGTCATATGAGTTATTCTTCTCTAATACACACGCTACAGATAACAGGTTTGCTGTAGTTCCCTTTCTAAACCACTGAAAAACTGGAAAAATGCTGCGTCCTGAACATAGTAAGAGAAATACTTTAAGTGACCAGCATAATCTACAGACAATTAACTGCAATGGATGGTTGGTTACAATCATTTAATTGCCAAACACTAAATAGTAGTCAGTTAAAAGGTTATAAACTGTGATTATTGAATACAATTAAGGTATGCTAGAATAATATTTCCATACAGACATAGTGTTATGCATCTCATACATTTATAAACTATGCTTTTAATGCATAGTGAAGTGTGAACATACACAGTGTCACAGTTCTACTGACAGCAGCAACATCTGGGTGATTGCATTCTTTAAAACAAGCCGGGTGGAATAGTACTAATTCTGTAATCCGTAAATGGCGTTCTCACTTCTGCCTTTTAGTGACAGAAAGTGAAATGAGGTTATATTCACTGCGAGGGGGTGGGAAGGGAGAATACAAACTTAGGTAATTTGTGTCTCAAACCATATTTTACAATAAAGATTTTTTTACTAAAGAAGAAAGTAAAATGTCCAGAAAAGATGTACTGCTCTGGACAAGCTTATATGGGGAAATGCAATTTTTACTGCACTGCCTGCTATGCCTACTTACGTTTTCCAACCTCTTGTTCACCTAGTAAGAACTACAGATCACCAACTATTAAATGCTGTTAGTAAGTGTGGCTAATGCAAAAGCATTTTTATTTAGTTACACTTGGCTGACATCAAATCTCTAATTTGTGTTGCCGGGTTTTTCCCTTTTGATCTTTCACTGAAGTTCTGGCATGGAGAATAGAGTGGGGGAAAAAAAGCAAAGAAAATTAAAGAGAAATGAAGGGAGTTCAATAGAGCAGAGGTAGGGAAGGTGGAGAAGAGCAAAGTGGAAAGGTGTCTTTGAGGCACTAATGTAGGGCTTAAACAAAATAGTGGTAAATTTCTAGAAATGGTGGCAGGGAAGCAGTTTTGGCAGGGAAAATAAATACTAGAAAGGGGGGAGAAGCAGTTGAGAAAGAAAGGAAGGACACAAAAGGAATTTGGAACAGAGAAAGAAGGGGAGATAGTTTAATAAAAGAACTATGAATTGGAGAGGTTTGGAGAAAACTGGGCCATTTGCTTCTGACTTACATACCCTTCTGCTCTTTGTCTGTCTTCACGGATCTCCAATTTTCAGTTGAATTACAGGAGGCAGAAGTGTTAAAATGACTGTTCCCGATCAACACTGAGATTTGAGACCTTCCGTGGGAATGCAAACTTCAGTGTGATATTTTACAACAAATCTTGAAATTAAACAAGCCTTAGGGAGCTGACAGCCTTCTCCTCATTTCATGGCTCTGCCGGGGCCTGAGTCACCATTTTAGAGCGTCCTACACCAGGATGCTGAACACTTCACATCCATGATTCATCTGCCTCCTTACTGCCTTCTCACCACACTTCTACCCATGAGCAGACTTCCTTTACAGTTTCCACAATATTCTGTTACTCTATTTAAAGGGTTCCCTTTTCTCACTCTTTCTGGATGTAACCATCCTCCATATCTGTCCAACAGATTCTCCCCTCCAGATTTCAAGTGATGGCTGATTCCACAAAGCATGTGAGAAGATGAACATCAGTAGAGATGACATGTCCTTGTGGTCTTCCAAATATTTTATGAGCCTTTGCCATGTTCCTGTCCTGCTCTTACATATTTTGAGATATGAGTCAAACATCTCCAGTGCCTTTCCAGGAAAGCCATGTGTGGTGCTGTGGAGAAACTCTCATTCCTCAAAGACCTTCAGAAAATTGGTTTGGAGCTACCTCGGGCTTCCACAGTGTCACATGGGCAGAGGTTTCTCTGCAGCCACCCATGTGTTTTTGCTATTTGTTTTGTGTTTCTACACAAAGTTTCCATTCCAAGTCTCTTGGTTATCTTCCTCATGCTGAAATCTTCCTCCTTGCATTTCTCTTTCTTACTCTACCAGCTGTTCAGGTTTCATCGTTTTTTACCCCCTCCCAATACTACGTTTGACTTGCTGCTGTCACTATGTCACCTCTTTCCTCTCTCATCATGTATCTCATAGAAAGGCATTTTTTTCTCCTTACCCTATCTGAGAAATTTCACGCAACATGAAAATGCTGAAATGGCTTACCAGTTTTGGGGAACCATCTTATTTAATGAAGGTGTCTTACTTCAAATTTAAGTTTTGTTGCTAATTCTGGATAGTTTGAATGCTCTCTTTTTCAGCTTCTTTTCTCAATAAAGCATAGAGTTACTCCTACAGCTGATTTTGTAAAATCAGGTTTTACAGGACTTTGTTCCTATACAGCTGTTCTTTTGGCCTATAACACAATTTTCCTTATGGCTAAGCTTATTTTGTTCTATCCTACCTGCTGATGTCTTCCTCTTCCTCCCTCTTCCCCTTCCCCTTCCCCTTCCTTCCCCTTCCCCTTCCCCTTCCTCTTCCTCTTTCACCCTTTTCTTTCCCCTCCCTATCCCATCAAATCAAGTTTGTATTGAAATCAACGGGATCTCTTGGAGAACAAATGATGAAAAAATCTCAAATGCTTTCTCTTTGTCTTTTTGGGTCATGATTTCAGGTTATTTTTCAGCCTGTCATTATGATGATTTATTTTTCAGCAGAGGATATGTTGCTTGTAGGTTTTCAAGACAGGTGTCAATATGACAAAGCCTCCTAAAACTCCTTCCTCCCAGGTGAGGCCCCAAAATAACAAGTGAGGTAAAACCCTCCTTTTCTTCACAAGACAAGAACTTTACTCACCTCACTTTGACCCCAGCTCCATGCTTTTTGTTTTTCTTCCATCACCAGCAATGGGTTTTAAGCAGTTTTTGAAACTTTGCAGTAATCAAGGCATAAGAAAACTCTTACCACTGTGTTATTAGGAGTATAAGAGAGGTTAACTTTCTGATGTTGGAAACACTTAGGGCACTCTCTTCATGGAGTAAAAAGTGGGAGTGGAGGAGAGCTTGGTTATCACAACTTCTGAACGACAGTAGACGAAATCTATCCTTTCCCACACACAATTCCTACTTCAGGAAAAACGAGAGTGCCTCTGTTAGTATTACACACAGGGACAGACAGCATCTGTTACCACAAAGTGAAGAGTAAAAGTCTCACACCCTTGCAGCAGTGAAGAGAAAGCTTTCAAGTATTAATTCCCAGTGCAGCTTTTCTGCAAATGGGAATTTTATTAAAATTAACTCTCTCTCCAACCACCCTACACCTCTTGTGACGGAGGAGATTTCACCGCTTTTGTCACAGTCTGACTGTTTCCCTGATAGTTTGCTAGCCTGGGAGTCATGGACTTCTGCATTGTGAAATGCTCCTCACTCAGGACACCCAGGACACTCTAATTGGCCCATAAAATTGCCTTTGTATGGCACAGTGATCAGAGAAGCACCTCTACTCAAACACCTTTGAGACATAGAAAACCATCAAAAAGAACCCAGAGAGAGGTTTTACTTGCTGAATAAAGCTCTCTGCTGAGGGACAGTAGAGACACTAACCTTTTCTTTAACTTTTTCATACAATTTATATGTGTGTTTGCACACATATGTATATTCCTGACTATATTTCAGACTTTTTTTACATTTAATTACTATATTCCTTCACTGAATATATCAGTTGCCTCATTTAACACATTTTTGAAGAATTTCTGCTGCCATCAGTTCTCCTGTAGCTTCAATAAGAGGATGGCATCAAAAGCACCCATCCTGGTCTTACTGAAGTCAATGGGAAAATGTCACACAGGCTTCTGGGCAGTAGGATCAGGCTTTAATTGCCTATTTGACAAAAATACAACATAAAAAGGTTTCATAAATTTATAGAAGAGGCTCCTTTGAGCAAACCTCATCATTTTGTGGTTCTTTTACAGTACAAACTTGTGCAGGAAAATTTAGAGCACCAAGAGAATTTGTGAAAATATTAGGTTTGGCTTTTTCACATAATTTCCCCTATGTAGCCTAGTGTTTAAGTATCATTGATCTGACCTAAAGGGGTTCTCATCTTCAGATATTGTTGAATAAGCTGGCTTATTATACGAAATGGGCAAATGTACAGGTGGCATTTGAGTTTCTAGACTCCCTAGTCTTTGTGACTAAAGATTTTATATCTTCAGACATATTTGGAAGAATAAAGATGTTTTTAAGGCTGAATATGTTGGGTTTGTAACATTTGAGGAAAATCTTTTGCAGATTTAACCCCTTTTTATCCAGGGAAAACAGATTTATCACCTGCTTGTTCTGATGACCTTCCTTTAATTTCTTCCTCTTGCCTCTCAATTTGTGCTTTTCTCAATTATTATTTTTTCATTTATTCTTTCTCTTAATGGAGACATTTCTTTATCCCTACATCTGCTGTCTAGCCAGGCCATGATACCTTTTTTACCCTCTGCACATGCAGCCCTGTAAAAATGTGGCAGATTGCAGAGTTCAAGTGCTCCGAAATGTGAAGCGAAACAGCTGCGCCTAATCACTTGCACAAGGAAGGTTTTTGGAGCTTCAGTTTCAGCTCTCATCTGCCTGGAATCCCATATTTCCTGTGTCCAGATCAAGTGGCAGGCAATGTCAGAGGTCTTTGATATATGGGCATCATATTCGGAGCCGGTGCAGGGGGCCCTTCGTTAACAGCCGCAGCACGTTTTTTAATTTGATATAACTTCCAGACACTTTGTTCACATTCAAGTAAGTGTAGTTCCCAGAGAGAGAGAAGCATACAGTTTTTAGCAGTCGTTTATCAAGCCAGAGGTAATTCACATTATTGAATGGAATGGTTTTTTATGCATCACTCACCCCTGCCAGTCACAGAGAATGTCAAGCACAGAGCTGCTCATGGAGATTGGGTCCATTCCCTTCATTTCTTTAATGCACCTTGAACATCATCCCATGAGGGTGGCCTCTCCTCAAGATGTGCTGGAAGCTTCACTTAAATGGTCTTCTTGAGCTGAATTGTCAATCTTTCCATCTTGAGGCATCTTGGCCACACCACCTTTTCGAAGAGCTCGTATTGAGTTTATTTAGAGTAGCCCTGAATAAAAAAACGGTGCAGGGGACTATGTGATCATAGGATAAGGTCCTCCTTATCTGATCGACCAGCAGCATGATAAATTGTCTTACCTAATGAAGTAGAAAACTGGGTGTGAGCAGCCTATTTCCTCCTGGGTGATGTATATCAGACAGAGTAATTCACAAACTTTCTGATTCAAGAACAAAGGTTAAAAAGTAAAATTAATGGGAAACATACAAGAAATGAAAAGCCAGCTCTCCTCCACTGCATAGTTGGCTTTGAAAACCTTGCTGTTCAAGCTAAACGCACTTTGAAAAGTATATGCAGGCAAAAGGTGACACTTAAAATGGGAATCATGAGAAATTGTGACTGATGAGCCTTCAAAAAAGAAAATATCATTACCAAAGGACAATTAGATGTATTTTATTATGTATTGCCATTGCATTTATTTATTTAGATGTGATAAATTACTGCTGAAATGGTTTGATTTAACCTTTGCTACAACATTTTATCAAACTGATCTTTGTGATCAGTGATGCTTTGGAATGTGAACTGAAGAAGGCAATACTGGATGTTCAGCGCTTTCAATCCCAGCTCTGTTTACCAAGCATAAATGCAAATGCTGGCTAAACTACTTTCAGTTCTATCCTTCTGCTGTTCAAGTGCAGGAACAATTATCTCCATCAATATTTAATGGCCTAATCCTAAACAGACAGTTCCACGAGTACAGGCAATAGTCCTGTTAACGTGCTGTTAATTTTCAAGCATAGAGGCTGAAATGGACTATAGAGTTACTGAAAATGAGTAGAAGTACATTTCCCTAAGGTAAAATACACTCAGCAGCCTCTGAATAATGGAATTAGATTCTTTCCATGGTTCTGTTTGGTGGATTAAATCTGTGCAGTCCTCTCCATTCATCTCTGGAATGTGCCTTTTCCAAATTTTTTCCTGGTGTTCTTTGCAAAAAAACCTCGACCACCATGTTCTCCAGTTGGTCACTGTGGAATCAGAGAGGGATATAGCACTGAGGAGGGGTTATTTATTTGATTTCTTCTCAATTTAGCTCCATACAAGCCTCACTTGTTTCCTTCGATTCCCTGTCTTAATACAAGTCAGTCAAAACCTTCTCTATAGCAGAATATAATGCCATCCCACCACAAGATGGAAGTCACTGATTTCTGACACCAAAAAAAAAAAAAAATATGGTTTTGCCACTTGAAGAGCATGTGTCTCCATAAATACATCTTTTTTTCAAGACAGGTGCAGCCTATTAAACTGGTTCTGTGACTGTTTGCTTTATTTCTGAAATCAGACTTTTTAAAAGTAAATAGCTGACTGCCCCACATATATGCATGGTAAAGTTAACTGTTAGCAGAGGGAATAAATGACTTAGAAAGATGCAGGGAGTAACAGTAGTGGAAACAAAAGCTCCTTTTTTATTCGCTGGCTAAATACAGCATACAGCAGCTGCACCGCATGCTAAACCCATATTATCCTCTTTATGACCTCAGTTTTGACCTTAGACGGGGTTTCATGCTCTGCTTAAAAGCAGATAGTATTTTTGTTTCTAACCTGGACTTCTCATGAGGCTCTTACAAATGCAAGTTACAATTAGCCTCGTGAAAATAAGCCGCATGAATACCTGAGTTTGAGGTTATAGATTTCTTTATTTATGGGAAGGTAAAGCTGCACCATACAAAGTCCTTGAGGTGACTTTGCAAGCCACAAAGCCAAAAGTCAATGTTTGTCTCTTCCACAGTGTATTCCCAGAAGATAAAACTAAGAAGCCACCCGCCTTCACATTAAAATGTAAAGCCTAGCTACAAATCTAGTTATTTAGAGCATCCTCCTATAGAAGCCACTCAAGAACTTATTTCACATTGCCAGAGTTTTAGGATTCTCATCAGTCTGAGTAACTAATCCTGGCATGGTAATGAAACATTTAAGATATTAATACAGGTAATCAAATATAATAAATAGTCCTCATTGTGTAAGCCAATGAAGAATAAGTCAGTTTTCAAGTTTCTTATTAGAGGACGGGAAAGCTGACTCTATTTGAATGCCAGACTGAGTAATATGATCATAAAATTGACTGAAAATGCCAAGCTTTTTTTTCTCAATGTGTACAGAGTGCTGAGCACTCAGAAGTCCAAACTGCTTCGGAATTTGCGGGCTGAGAATTTACTTCTCAAAGAAAGTAAGAGAAAGTATAAGGAAAATACTCAACAGTCTGTCTTTATGGTCTGTTGTCAAAGGTGAGAAAACATGTCAGTAAGTCAAGTTTGGGGTTTCTTTGTAGAGTATGCAGATAAATCCGAAAAGGGAACTTCTTGTACAGTTTTGGTTTTCAGGGTTAGGCACCAGGTATTTTAAGTTGAAATGTTGCACTTGGGTGAACATTAAGCACCAAAATCCTTTTGATCTTGCCCTTTCCTCACACAAAGATGAAAGGCGTGCTATATGTTTCCATGACACAGCATTAATGCTATATCATTAACAACCAGATTAACCTCAGCTTTGGACCTCCTTCATCCGTATGCAGGCTTACCCTTGATCTGTTCTTGGGCTGAAAATTGCCATTTGGACCAAATCCTGTCAGTTGATAACAGTTTGTATTTTATTTTGCATACAAAAGTGTAAGTATCATGACACATCCATCCAACTTTTCATCCACTTTTCACCAGCTCAGACCTACAGTGCTCCAAGACTCAGCTCAGTGTGCTAAGAGAAAAGGCAGACCCTACCCGGCCTGAACTTCAGTGCAGTCTGAGGTTTTCCTGATCTGTGCTACAATTGGTAACAGTCAAAAGGCTTTTGTGATAAGGAGCATCAAAATTTATGAACTGCCCCGGAAAAGCTGCTGCAACACAAGTACAGAAGATTATGTATCTCTAACCTGTGACTCTGTTCATCTTCCCAATTGTTTGGAAATAGGGTCCCCATATTGAAGCGTAGGATTGTCACTTTCCAAATCAGATATTTTTTGGTAATTTGAAAAATATATCCAAAATTGACCAACTGACATCAAAAGTACTTCTTTCTTCACGAGCATTGTGTTAGTTATTGATATAGAACTCTTCTTAAAATGCTGCTTCTTTAAATTTGGTGTATTTTCCAAAAGAAGTTTGCCTTTTACAGCTGTAAGATTCTCTTTTCACCCAATTCACAGTGCTGATCTAGAATTTTTTTTTAATACTTAGCAAATAAAAAAGTTGAAAGAAACTTGTGCATTGTACCCATCACAAACAAAATATTTTGGAGTGTTCAGGGAAGGTTTTGTTTTTCCTTTTGGGATTGCTCTGCTTTGCATAACTATCAATGTGCGAAGAATTATCCAGCATTATTGCAGTATTTGCAATTCTATCCGGAGTCAAACTTCAGAAATACATTGAAAGACTGTTTTCCTGTGAGAAATCTAGCTCAAGTTTTAGATGAAACTTGGGTAGGATTCAAATTAACTTTGAAGCTTTCCCTGAACTGAAGCTCCAACAATCTTTTGCTCTTATACTGGTGGGTTTCAACTTTTCTTAGGCTGCAGAAATCCCTGAACAAATTTAGACCCACTTGGAAATCAGATTCTCTTGTCTTAGTTTTCCATCACAGATTCTTTAGGAATGGTGGGATAGACTTCCCACCTGACAGACAGACAGAATGATAAACCAACAGCTATAGCTTTGGATGATGAGATGTAGACAACAGGGTCTTCTAACAGCTGGCCACCTGAGAAGGCTGAGAATAGCATGAAAACATTGTGAATTTGAGTGGATGATCTACTGGGAAGAATCCTCTTCTCAAAGAAAGTAAAATAACCAAAGACATGGGACATTAGGTCTCTCCCTTAATACCTCCTTATTCCCAGTATCAATTTAGTGGTAGTTTTATGACCATCCAGGAGCCCAGTCAATGATCATTCGATGCTGAACAGCAGAGACCTAAGCATGAAATCACCAGTTGACCCCTGGCAATGCCCCTTAAAAATGCCAATTGATCAATAATGATGCACGCGGACAACTTTTGTTCCTCCATCTGAAGGGAGTTTAGGGTGACCTGTGGAAACTTACAGTAAAAATAACACTCCCCCATGCCTTGGGAAGACTCTCTGCCTCACTTTTAAGTAAGCACACACAGCAGGCTAAAACAAGACCACAGCTGTCAGCACTAGCTCTGCAGACTGGCGAGAGATCATATTCTACTCCTCTTACGTGTTTGCAGGCCTTTTTACGTGTAAATCAGTGGTCGGCACTGATGCCTTAATCTCTGAGTTAAAAGAAATAGGCAAGGAGATGATAGCTTTCCCTGTATTTCATTACAAGAGAAAGATACTTCTATCGGAGGTTGCGATGTGTGCTATTGACTCAAGAAGTGTCTTTTGGATCCCTTCCAGGCTTTCTGATAGATACACATTTTGGCAGCCTTAAAAATATGCATAATGCCTATGACAGACTAGTCTATCACTTTAAATAAGATGTATAAGTACTTTTAAAAACAAATTATTATTTAACCACCAGGGCTGCTCTGTGCTGTAGCTAGTTATAAATATATTTATTAATAACGGTGCACTTACCTGACAAATTCAAACAGTTCATGCTCAGCCATTCTTGAGCTTCATGTAAATGTAATTTAAGGCATAGAATATACTTATTAAACTGCATCCTTAAAATACCTATGAAAATGAGAAGCTACACATTTGCTAAAGCCATTTTTTCAGTAAAGCTTGGCAAATTTTCCTCTTCTTCATTATATCAAATGCAATTATACCATCTTATGGACTAATATCTTGTTAAATTAGACGTATTAAACCAAGGTAACACACACCAAAGAATTATGAAGTACTACAATGAAGAAGAGGCAGCACTAAAAGGTTTTAAAAATGTCCTACCCTTTCACCTTCGACGACCAGGGTTCAGTTTCTTGCTTTGATCATGAGTGGAAACAAGTCTGGTGGTTGTCTGTCAGAATATCTACATCACCAGTGGTAGGTTCTGCTTGAGAAAGACCTAGAGCTTGAGCAACAGGTAGCACAGACATTGAAACTGCTCTGGGTGGGGAAGAGAAAATTAATTTAATCTATATTAAGCTTCAACAGAAAAAAAAAAAAAAAAAAGGAAAAAAAAAAAAAAAAAGGAGTTGATTCCAGAGTGCTAAGAGCTCTTAATTTTTTTTTAGTTCTTCTTTATAATTGATTTGATACTTTCCCATCAACTCTAGAATTTCTGGTGCATAAAAGAAGGTACATAAAAACTGAAAAGGAAATGCCAAATTTTGATATGTGTGGATTGGTTAAAAATTAGTCTTTGCTGTGTTCAAGTTGCCGTTACAACTGATTTAAGACCTTAACTTTTCTACAAGTTTAGCTGCTCTTCCCCGCCCCATCCCCCAAAATAATTCATTACTGATTGTTATTCTGCCTTTGCAATTAATCAGCTTTGTAAAGTGCTTCGTTTGGTGCGTTCGTATTGTTTAAATAAATCTGGAAACACTAACCTTGTCACGTTCAGGGGTCGAGTGTGAGAATGAATCTTTAGAGTACAGAGGGTAAAATACTTCAAGGCGTATCCACAAGAGATTTCATATGGACAATCGGAATTTATTTTCCAAGTGGATGGTGTACCCAGTGTAAGTGAGGGCTGTGGCATGTTTTAAGGTCTCCTTAACCTGTCTGTGCAAATTGCATAAATCACAGCAATAAAGTCTCTCTATTCAACATGCCGGAGCTGAAGAGCACTGACCAGCTTTTGACCTCCTATTCTGGGCCCCAACTGACCCTAACTGAGAAGTTCAGGCGGTCAATAGCAGGTCACCGGGGGCATCTGCAGTCTTGCTTAATTCCAGTTTGATTGCAAGGTTAAATATAAGAGGAACAGGTACCCTTTGCTGCTTCCTTTAAGTCTTCCTGACCACCACAGCACATGTGGCTCGTATGAAGCCACCAAGAAGAAGAAGGAGCAAGTGGGGAAGCAGAGGAGGAAAAAAATAAAAACCGAGGTTGCTTTCTCGCTGGCCATCTCCAGTTTGGCCTAAACCAAGTTGGTCGTTTATCAGAATAATGGATCTACAGCCAGCCCTAAACAATTGTCAAACATTCTTTTAAAAGCCATTAGTTTTTCAACTAATATATATCTGTTTTGTGCATTTGTTGAACCCTTCACTTGTCACTGAAAAGGGCCTGTTAAACTAAACAGAGGCCTGATCAGTTTTCAGTGAGCTCTGAGCCTCAGAGTTCACCTGGGTCACCTACAAGATTTATGAGACCCCGGTACCCGGCATCCGACTGGAACCGCGAGTCCGGCGGCCAGCCCGGCCTCCCCCCGCACGCCTGGTCCTGCAAGGCTGCCCCGCCGTTCCCAGCGGCCACCAGAGAGGCAGCAAAATTGATGACCTGTGCAGACACCAAAGTGGACATCAATAAAAGGAGATGGATGTGAACCGTCAGAGTGACATGCCTGGCTGCTGGGGTGGCTGGGGAGAGGGGGGAACAGGTTAAAAAAACACAGGAAAGTTATTTATATAAGCTTCAAGGACAAGGAGTTTGTCACTACTTGCTTGAGAATTTAATCTTAACGTGTTCCTTCTTCTGGTTTCCATCATTCTCCGGCTGACAAAACGACTGTCGAGGCATTGCAAGCACCAGATAGCTCTGTCGTGGTCTCAAGTGCCGGAAATTGTGTTTGTAATGCAAATGTTAACACAGTCACAATCGCAGAATATCATCCAGGATGCAAAGTGGCCTTCTCCAGCAAACATCAACTCACGTTCTCGGATTAGCCGAGCAGGAGTTGAGGTCCTCGTGTTTCATACGGGTCTTGGAAACTCCAGTCAAATTATGGGTTTGGGGTTGTTTTTTTTTGTGTTTGTAGCTACGTGACTGGTTTCTTGACACCAAGTGTGTGTCGCTGGGAACTGGTGTCCTGAAACACACCCGTGGGAGACACGTTCCTGCAGCAGGACACGGGCCAGGCACTGCTTCACCCAAAGCAACCTTTGCAGGCAGACAGATTGAGAACAACGTTGTTTTCTGCAATAACCATCTCTTCTGTTTCAAAGCATGCTAAAAAAACCAACAAGGAAACGGTTCTCAAAATTTTCTTTCCATTTTATGCTCAAAGTGTTTACTTGCCCTCTGGGACATTTTCTGCATTCTTATGTATTATGTAAATGAGATCTAAATCTAAAATGTGATTTGTGTACTTGGAAGCATTATGTATTCATCCACATGAGAAGCAATGGCAGATGTTTACAAAGAACTGCTCTGCTCTCCACACACGGCATCCGACAACCCTCCTTCCCCCAGAATGATGTTCTAAGGTGCAGCAGCTGAGGGATATAAAGGGAGGAAAGCAAAAAACGTATCCTTAAGAGGACACATTTTCAAGTAGAGTTGACGTTAAGTGTGACCCAACCTCTGAAGAGACTGCAAACTGTTTATTTAAACTGAATTTCTGTTTATGAGAAAAATTCCTGGGCACCCACATGTTTCAGCTTCCTACCAGTGATATAAAAACAATATTTAAAAGCTCAGCATGATAAATGTAGGTTTCAATTTATGACATGCTGATACCCTCAGCGGAGGACATTACACTGTAATTAATAGTTGACTGATTATTTTTCTGGGGTTGGAAGAAAATGGAATCTAATAGTTACTAGGATGTTCTGAAGGTGACGTAATCAGAAGCAGAAGCAGTCCCAGGAGAACGGACATGTTGAGTGAGGGCTTCTTCACTTCAGGTCACTCTAGAATGTACCAGCACTTTACCCCATGTTCCCCCTGTCCTTGCACATTTTGTCTCATGACTGAAATACATTATTTTTCTAGCAGCAGGGACAAAGTCTGAGGAAAGGCTTGAACTTTCTTGGGATAAAAGAAACAACAAAAAATTGAGTAGTTGCTTCATATCGCTGAAGACGCAAAGACTTTTTTGAGCAGTTTCTAAAGGATCTCTTTTTAAAAGAAATGCAGAAACTTTTTTGTAATCGACGCAGCTGATATAAACCACTACTTTTTTTAGGTTTTTTGCATCACTGAACAACCATGGCTGGATTAATTTTCAACCAAGTCACTCCTGAGAACAGCTTGTCTCAACTTCTTGAGGGGAAAGTGTTTTGTTTCCAGTAGACCCATTGATTTGAAATTTTACAGGGTTTGCTTGCCAAATGTGTACGCTTAAGTTTGTCTGGAGCATTGTAATGAAGAGAATAACATCTTTCATCTTTTAATATTTTTTTTTGTCTTCAGTAAGATGATACAGAGTTGGCAAAGCTGTAATTTGGTGATTCTTTATGTCCTCCACTGCTCCCACAAATATCTGCCTTACAGTTTTGGAAAGGTTAGTTGTATTTCTCTCTGTGAAGTACTAATACCACGAACAATTCAAAAGTCCTGGTGGGCTTTGTAGCTGCTGCAGGAATCTCAGACTTTGTTTAAGATCCAGCCAGAGTTTATAAACTCTGCAGGACCTCACTGACAGTTTACAAGTTCCACCAGATCTCATGTGCCTTTGACAAACCCTCTGGAGGTTTTATGGCCTCCATGGGAGCTCCTGCCGTTTTACAAACCTTGAAGGAGAGCTTGTGTGGGTATATAAATGTATACAGTAGTCCATCAGGATTTTATAAAATCATCAGGGGCTTCTATCCTTTGTCACACCTATCCCCTCGCCTCAGAATTCACAGCCTGAGCATGCAAAACAAACCATCTCTACCATGACACTTAACATTTTATAAGATCACCAAAAAACTCCTTTTCAACACACAGTTGTTTGATACCTTCACAGCTATTTCTACTGTGAAAGATCCTAGAGCTCCAGTATTTCCATTGTGTCCATTGTTTTTGAGTTTTTTGACTCAAATTCCACTAAAACAGCACTGCAAAGAGACAGAAGTGCACATAGTGGAAAAATCTAATATCAAGAACTAGAACAATTTACTATAAAATTCAGAATCAAATATAAATGCCCATTTTCATGGACAAAAGGTGAAACAAACCTGTAAGGAAATCAAGATCAGGTCATTTCGTTGTAAGACTTTCACATAAAAGGATTATAAATCTGTGACATGAACGATTTTTGATTTGCACATCATCCGATTCATTTCAACTTTCCATTTGTTTTAACTTCCTTACCTAATGAAATATACAGACGTCATGAGAAATTGCATATATTTGCCTGTATAATTTAGAAATATATAACTGCAAAGGTAAAGTTCACAGTAGGAAACTATTTAAATGTTCATTGAGGAAAAATTCTACAATAATCAGCTTGTGAAGGTAAAAGTGGACATTCTAGTTTGCATTAATTTTTAGAGGGATTGCCTGTTGTCAAACAGTAGCAAAATTCTGGAATTTATGACTAAATATTTGTCCTAAAATGCTATCTTTTTCCAATCAGAAGGTGCACCCCAAGACTGTAGATAGACCCATTCCTAGATTTGTTACTTGGGAGAATGTCCTTTCATTATTTTCTGTTCAAGATTCATCCAAGTGGAGGCCAAGAGTAGACCTGGCTTTTCCTTATTTTCATTAAAAATAATACTACTCCTTCTCATTGTTTATCAACGGCTGCTACATCATGTTATGGCAAATCTGCTAAAAATGGGAACAACCACAACTGATTTTTCAACTAAGTTTAATACCAAGAGCAATGTAAGTTTTCAGATGCGTATAACTTCTTATCTAGAGACAATTTATGAAACTTTACAGATGAACATACACACACACACACATTCCCCTGATGAGATTAGGAATTAACATCTCCAGAGGAGGCATATGATGTCTGTTAATGTGATATCACACCCCACATATATATTTTTAATGTATGTGAAAATATTGCCTCAGGATTTTTTCCTTTCTCTGCAAGCTTCTCATATTGTACTGAACAAAGATTGCACTGCCAGGAGGTTTATGTTATTACTCTAAATAGTCAGATTTAATAGGCAGATATCATTGTATTTTGGGGGGGTGGAGGTATTGGGGTAGAAGCAACATTAACTTGCTCATTACCACTGAGCCTTTGTAATCTGGCTACCTTACTCTTAACTCTGACTCTGTAGCTGTCAGAGTTAAGCACAGAGTTGTTTCCAGCAAACTGGAAAAAAATGGCTTTTTTTATTCTTACTCCTGTTTGTCTATTACTGTATGTGGCCCATCAGCCCAGGAGTTAAGCTGGAGAAGACAGGTACAATTCAAATACACAAAACCCATCTTTTTTTTCCCTCTATGTATTGGACATTTTTTTCCCCAGTTTTGGTTGTAGTGATGCATTATCTTGCAATCATTGACTTCTGTGTTTTCATAGGCTGCACTCTAACTATTGCTGAAAAATAGAATTTTTATGTGCTGTTAATGATGATCCAAACAGCCATGGGAATTCTGAGAACAGGACAGGTTAAATGTATTTTAGACAAAACAGAAAAGTAGATAATGACAACACACTCCAGTTCTCCAACATATCTGCCCTTTTCATAGCTACATCATTTTTGATCACTATAAATTCTGGTATGAGGAAATTTTGGCAGCTTATGGCAAGAAACAACAACGCAAATATATTTTTGTTTTCTTCATTTATATCCTGTGCTGTGTAACATTTCTTTTTTCTCATATATTTTCTTTCTTTCTGGGCATTGTGGCAGACAGATGAGTTGTTGTGTGGTGACTAAATGTTTTCAATTTTTTTTTTTAAGAATTTAAATTCTATTTTATATTTAGTATTTTCTTTAAGATTACACACACACACAAAAGTTCCATGATCAAGATTTCTACTCTTAATAAAAAGAACTCTGGCTTTTGGTGGGGTTTTTGTTATCATTATGATTGCAGGAAAAAAGTTCTGGAAACTCAAACATAGAATGTATAAGTATCATGGGTTTTATACTGTTTCTCATTATTTTCTGGGGCTGAGTGCAAAAGCTTTGTGACTAGCAATATTGCTGTCTTGTCCATGTCTTGTCCTTTAGATTTTTGTCCTTAAGCTCTTCTGAGCAGGAATTGTAATGTTCTTTATACTTCTGTGCCTAGCACACTGGGATTGACAAGATTTGGGGCTCTATCAGCTGCCAACATATACAAGTGAAATAAAAAGAGCTGAAAACAAAACAAAGAGTCTCTTTAACATCTTTCATCCTTTGAGTGAGGGGATTTAGAAGAGAAGAAAAACATTAATTCCTCTGCTTTGTAGCTATTGCACTGGGATAGTGGATAGGCAAAGAATAAGGTCTCTTTCATTTAAATAACTATCTTTGTGCATGTCTATACTTCAGACTTCATTGCAGTATGCAGATATCCTAATACACCAGCACAGGAGAGGTTGTCCTGCAAAAATAGTACTCTTGCTCCTTGCTAGCCAAGCTAGGCGAAAAAATTAAAAAATAAAATAAATCTTTAAAGTTTAAAAAAAACCAAAAACACAAAAACAAACTTGGAAACCATTCGAAAGGCTGCAGTGAGCTCTGCAGGCTGGATTCCAGGTCTTTCCAACCTTGTTTATATCATCTAATATGCTCCCTGCAAGGGCTGTGACCACACAGCAGGGCAGCCCTGACCACTTCCAAGGTATCATAGTATCTGCAGGAAGGACATCCTTAAAGATTCAGGTTTGGTTGAGGAAATCATTTCTCTAGCACTGCAATTAGCTGCTTATCCCACTTTTCTTTTGAATGGGTAATTCCACTGGTCACTTTTCTTTTTTTTTTGCAATGAGTGACACAACGGTTACTGAAAGATGGAGAGGACTTCAGGCGCCTCCCAACTAAGCCGGTAAAGTCCAGATGTGGATGTTGGTCGGGTAAAACCTCTGAACCTCCTGGCCGTCACCGAGAAGAAGGTACAAACACAGTGGAGATGATGAATCAACCGTGATTATCCTATTTCACCTGAAACCACCAGGCAGATTTCCTTTCTTGTACCTTTATCGCAAAGTAAATCCTTTTCAAGGGGCCAGTGACAACTCTAATGGATAATTTACAATCTACTGAGCTTCTGGATTAAATAACAGTGAGTCTGTAAACCAACAGGCTTCAGAGAAAACAGTACTAATTTGTTTATTGCCCTCTCTCAGTTCCCCAATTACGATTGATCTCCGCTTAGCCATCTAGTGCTGCTAATTGTTTGGAAAAGAATGAAATGACTTAATCTTTATAGGCATCTTCTAGCCTAGGGTTTGACTTCATAATTCACCGTGTCAGCCTCGCTAAAGCGAAGATAAGTGGAGTGCACAGTTGTACTTTAAGAAATAATTTATAAACGCTGAAGCCCAGACCGTCTCTGCTAAGTATGGGACAAAATGGTGCCACTGGTGGCACCTGGCTGTGTGCCACCCATAGGAATTAGGCAGGAATAAGCCGAGGAGAACACTTGTCTGTGACGCTGTGCTGGCAAGGCTCACGCTCGAGTCAGAATTTAATCAGCTCTTTGTCTCCTTATTGCTTCTAGGGTGTCGATCGCCGCAAGTATTTAACGTGGGAAGGAACCTCTGCAGATGCAAATCACTTTGAAAGGTTTCGTGAGCTGTTGATTAATATTATTTTTAGCTGGAAACTGTTTAGCTACAAACACTTGCATTTTCAGAACATAAAGGCATTAAGACTTAACAACGATAAGGTCTTAAAATCTTATTTTGTGGGGTTTCTGAAGCCTTCATTATTGAAAATTCAGTATCTGAGGAGTTCTATTTTCCTGCTGCTGCTGAATGTCTTTTACACTAATTCCACACAGTCTCCAGTAGTTGCACCTTGTACTCAAAATGTCAGTGTACAAGGGGAATATAACTCTTCCATTTTCATGCAGAAATCACAAATTCTGGTGTTTGCATCCATTCAGGCTGGAAAGAGTTCATGTCATTGAAAACAGTTTTCATAAAAGTAGAACAGTTTAAGAATTACCCACTTCCTTATGTTTTTGAACCTAGTGGTCAGAGCTTTCACTTGTGAGGTAGAAGCTCTTGTTCTTCTTGAGAGAAGTGAGAAAATGGAAAGATTAGAAATCTGAATGCTTTTCTTCAGTGATATTACCAAAAAATGAGTCTGCTGTTATTTAAGTCTTACACAATTTCTTTCAGTAACCTTACAGTCGGCTTGCCCATCTTGCAGGGTCTTTTTTCAACACCCCCTAGGAGCAGGATCCAAAACTCTCACAACACAATGGGTATGATTTGCACCCTCCTCGAGGTAGTATCACTATGAGGCAGAATGCTATGGGGTTGGAAGGGACCTCTGGAGAACATCTAGTCCAACCTCCTACCAGAGCGGGTCCACCCAGAGCAGGTTGCACAGGAATGTGTCCAGTAGATGTATTAGTCAAATATTAAGCGAGATGGGTCTTTGCAGAAATATTCCCTTCCAGCCCATAGCTGCATTTTAGAATAACCATCAGTAAATTGGTGTTGAATTCTGTGCTGGTCTTGCCTGTATCTCAACAACATTATTTTTGCTTTCAAAACTTACTCTGCATACTTTCACACCATTGGAGCCTGACAAAGAATTTTATTCTGGTCACTTTTTTTCTTGTATTTGCTGTTCCACAGTCATACAGCGCTTCTGGCTCAGATCACGGAGTAATTAAATGGCAAGTTTGGTTTATTCCAAATGTATGTTTGCGTATGTTCTTTCAGGTTTCAGCTCCCATTTTCTGAGTCAACTTGATTATGTTGTGTGGTATAAGCTTAGCAGGCATCAGGAGAAATTATTGCACTTGTCAGAGAATCAGCAGTGGAGGATCAACAGTCAATACGAGAAGATCATTAGAACTGATTCAGATGGGGTCTCTTGGGATAAAATAGTTGGTCAGAGCAGGAAAATGAGTTTGCTCAAGTATGCTGATAACGAAGTGAGAGAGCTTTCAACAGGCTGATTGGTAAGGGATACCTGACAAAAGGGACAGCAGCTTCATAAAAAGGGTACTCTCCTATTGACAGGTAAAAAAAAGAAAGAGGTTAAAACCAGCAGAGCTGGGAAAAAAACAGGAAGGTGACAGCAGACATAGATTTTTTTTCTGAAAAGTAATAGAAGTTCCAGGGCTTTTATGGAAGGGAACTGAGACAGAGGAGAATTGCCCTTGTGGCCAAGAAGGCCAATGGCATCCTGGGTTGCATCAGGAAGAATGTCACCAACAGGTCAGGGGAGGTCATCATCCCACTCTGCTCTGCCCTGGGGAGCATTGTGTGCAATTCTGGGCTACCCAGTACAAGAAGGACAAAGAACTGCTGGAGAGGGCTACAAACTGCTGGAGTATCTCTCTTAGGAGGAAAGGCTGAGGGACTTGGGGCTTTTTAGTCTGGAGAAGACTGAGGGGGCATCTGATCAATGCCTAAAAATACTTAAAGGGTGGATGTCAAGAATCATAGAATCATAGAATTATTAGACTTGGAAGGAACCTTAAAGATCATCAAGTTCCAACCCCCCTGTCATGGCCAGGGACAGCTACCACTAGACCTGGTTGCTCAAAAGTTGCTTTCAAATGAAGGTGTGCAACACTGAGCATTACAGGAATTGTGATAAGAATATATTTAAGACCAAAAAAGATGGGTCCAGTCTTTTTTTCAGTGGTGCCCAGGGACAGGACAAGAGGAAATGGGCACAAAATTGAATATAAGAAGTTCTTTCTAAACACGAGGAGGAACTACTTTGCTCTGAGGGTGGCAGAGCCCTGGAAGAGGCTGCCCAGAGAAATGGTGGAGTCTCCGTCTCTGGAGACATTCCAAATCTTTTTGGACATGTACCTATCCAACCTGCTCTGGGTGACCCTGCCCTGGCAGGGGGTTGGACTAGATGATCTCCAGAGGTCCCCTCCAACTTTGTATCATTCTGTGATTCTGTGTTCTGGCTGCACCCATAAATGTGGTACTGTTCTGGTGTACTGTGAGGGGTATGTGTCGGTCTTGGGCTTGACTTCTGCTTTGCGTGGGTGAGGATCTAGGTGCAGCAATTGAGGCAGAGGAACCACAGAAAAACCATACTGCAGTCCAGCACGAACAGCAAAAGCACAAGAGCTGATGGGGAGTCAGTTCAAATGGACCAGCAGCTCAGGGCATGTCCATCACGAAAAGCTCATCTTGGCTTTTGTGGCTATTGTAGCAATTGTGTGACTATTTTCCACTTGTGGGAGGTGAACCCACAAAGTAGGTCACCAGCCAGCGTACGCAGCTCCCAACAATTTCAGCTGGTGAAATGAATATACATATCCAGAGCAAGAGTATAATTTTATGTCATGAGTATATTTGATCTAAAATAAATTGCAGTGAAACTTGCACTAAGGAGGAATTCCAGTAGGCAATATCCTCTCTTAAGACTGCTTCAAAGTATCCTCAAGATTTCTAGTACAATTATATCCAGACTTAGTAAAATGCCAACTCCACTTGGCAACCGACTTTTTTTTTATTCATAGTCCCTGGAGTGGTAGCTTAAGACATCCCTCAGTATACTTCACCTGTCTGAAACACTTTCACATGTTCACAGGGCTAAATTAAACTGAAATTACTCTTTTTTTTTTTTATAATCCACAGTGCAGTTTTTAGATAATCCCTAAAATAATTCTGAATAAAAATATGCCATCAAACAAGCTTTCAGCATCTGCTCATTACACTGTCTAAAGTTAGTATGCAATGTATTTCTAATTCTCTCAATTGTTTTCCTCAGATTTATTCTAATTCTATGCTAATAAGTATGAGTACTAAATTCATTATGCTTCTGTGGTAAATAATACATTTAAAGTCTCAAGTGAAAGGTTTAGATCAGGAAGTAAACTGACTATCTGCAATGTAGAAATGGCTGAGAAAAATCTTTTGAAAGGTTGTGGATATATGAGAATGAATTTCCACAAATTTATGCTTATAAATTTGAATTAGAAATAAAATTATCTGAATAGAGATAAACGACTTAAAAGCACCACATTCACCAAGACCTCAAATTGGATTGTAGTAGAAGGGGGAAACAAAAATAGAGCAAATCATCAACAAAAAACCAAAATCCACTTTTCTCTTGTTTCAGTGTTATTCACTGCCATTTACCGAGTACCAACAAAATAACCTTGGTGTTGTTGGCAGCCTGTCTCCCCTCCACATCCACCACCTAAAGCACAGTGTAATGCCTAATTTGTGTCACATCTGAAATTAGGGTTAAACCTGCGATTTGATGGGCTGGATTTGGTGCCTCCAGGTGGTTCCAACTCCCTCCCTGAGCAGCCGCTGTGGGACGGTGCCTCTCCTTAAAGTGGTCCTCAGGAGAGCCCTATCAGGTCTTCTTCACCCTCATCCTGTCGAGCTTTGCCCATGGGTATGTTGCTGCCGTTAGAGGAACTGGCATCTCTGGGGGTCTAGAAGTAATTTTTTGCATTTCTTTAGGTTTACAGCTCATGCTCCAGTCCCACTTTCAATTTATTTTACTCTTTATTAATAAAATACAGATGTTGTCAGCTGCACACTAATAAGCAGACAGTACTGGAAAGGGATTCTAAAGAAAAATAATAATTTTGGTGGGTGCTACGTTTTCCTTTACAGTGAGTTTATTAGGTTCAGGTTCTGAATTGTAAGAAATCTGAAGCAGTTTTAAGTTAGCAGCATTAGGTAACTAACAGCAAAAAAGACACAATGAATGTCTGTTATTCCTAAGGTATGAATGCTTCCTAAAGTAACTTAGGTGCTTCCTGTTACTTGATAGTGCTTTTTGTTTCCTCTATTAAATAGTGCTTAAAAACCACAACTTCAGTCAATCAGTAAACAGGATCATTACTTCTAAGTGTTTCAGATTCTGAATCAAGGGTTTCATTTAATTTTCCAAGTGGAATAATGCATATAGATGAGGATGTCAAATTGCAAATAACCTGTATTAGAATGGCGTGTACAGTGCTTATGGTAAGTAATCAACATTATTGACTTAGCTTAGGGATTTAAAATGCTGAAAAACACTAACAGAATAAATTGATTGGAAGAATGGAGATGTGCATCGCCATGTTAAAAATCTGAAATGAGAGTAAAACAATGCAATAGTATTTTGTAATTCAGAAATATATATGCATAGATCTACATATAGGTATATACAGATAATGCCAGTATTGTTGATTTAGATTTCCACTGGGACAAAAGGAAGCACAGTGACTTTGATTTGAATGGTTATGCTGGCATTCATTATCAATATGTTAAAATACAAATTGTTGGCTATATCATGCCCTTGCTGAACTTTTTCCATTAATAGTTAATGACCATCAAGTCTTTCTTCTCATAGTTTTGAATGCCATTTATTTTTTCTTCCTTCTTTCATCGCCATTGTCACGCTGGAAACCTTTCCAGAGATACTGACAAAATTCAAATTATTCGTTTCCAAATCCAAAAGAAACCTGTAGACTTGTATCTGTCAGGAGGAGCATTACCACATAATGCTTAGCGATTTCCTGCATTTCAAGCCAAGGAAGTTTTCCATGGCGAAGTGCCTCTCAGCATTTCGGTAACAGACCCAGGTTTGAGGTTTTTCTGTAACCCAGAGGTATACGTGGGCTCAGGCCGGAATTGGACTCTTTTATTCGTAAGAGCGTACCAGACTTGTGCCGTGAGCTAGCCCTTGCCAGGGAAGATGCTGCTGCTTGTAAGGATTTCATTTAATATCTTCAGACGTAGGTGAATGTGATCCCCTGGATGCGTTTGTTGTTTGTCATTCCTGGGATTCAGTGTATCAAACACAAATCACGCCAAAGCCCCAATGCTCATTTTCTTGCCCGTATTAAAAAGCTCTTTAATGCCACAGGGTTTCTCGTTGATTTCATTGAGGCTCTTTGCTGGGCAAAACATTAATTGCAAGAAGTATACCACAGCCTCATCCTGAGCACACACAGGCTGCCCGAGCAGGAGCTTGGCTTCTCCAGCATTCTCGCTGCAGAGTCACCTTGGGTTGGTCCCTTGTCACATCTCATAAACGCCACCTCCGTCCTACCCAGCAGTTGGGTGACACCACCCTGGGGGGAAACCCGGGCTCCCCGCACCAAGACAGGCTGACGTCCTTGCATGCCAGGGCCACCTCTGGGCCAGGATAATGTGCTTACGTTCCTTAAAAGTCTGCTTTATTTTTTTTTGGGGGGGGGAGGATGTAGGAGTTATTAAACTCCATGATCCCGGGCTGGCACAGTCGGCTGCTGACCCAGGATCACTCCTGCCCCTCTGAATCAGTGCATGGGATGGAAAGAGCTGTGTAAAATCCCCTGCTGCTTTCCAAATTATACCTATTTACAGGTAGGTGGACAACACTTTATCCATGACCACCCTGGGGTCTGGGTGAAGTGATATCTGGGGTGAAGCTCAGCCCGGCCCTGCAATTGTTCCTTGAAGTTGTGTTAGTGGTAAGCAGGAACGGGTCAATGCCTCCCTCTGGTTTTAAAAGCATTATGGGAAATTTTGCCTGAGCAGAAGCTGTGCCTTCGTGTCAAGTGCTTTCTATATACCTTTTTGTATCATGCAATGCTCATGCTGTAATAATAATGTTATATCATTGCTGCCTTATAAACCACCCCAGTGAAGTCAATAATCTGTTCCCACTGCTTTGCGTGGCAAGCATCATTTGTAGTCTAAGTTCACCCAAACCTTTACCTCTATATGTGCCTGAGTGCATGCGTGCGTGTGGAAATATACATATTAATTACGAATCCCCACCCCCCCCCCCCGTGCCAGCCTTGCAAATAACACTATGTCCAGTTGGGCGCGTGAAAGCTGCAATGCATGAAATGCCAGACCTCTTGCTGACCACGCAACTCAATTTGGACTTCTAGGGTGTCCACGTGCCTATTGACTGGTGAAGAGGGAGCTCCTTGACAAGTGTGGCAGTTACGGTGTGAGAAACCCACAACAGATTATTGTGGTTTAGGTAATTATTCTCTCAGCCCATGGCCCCTCCCCACCAGGGAATGGGTATCGGAAAATAATAAAGAAACCTAGGAGTTGAAATATAAATAGATTTAATAGGGTAAAACTAAATAAATAACATTAATAACACTAAAGAATCAATATTGATCCCAATATCAATATAAAATACAAGAGGACTATCCCCATCCCATCCCAGGGAGCCATGCACTCCCAGATGGGACAGCCAATGTGGGACCCTGCGAGTGCTGAGGTTTCAGGAGGAAGGGGAGGGCTCAGGGCTCCGGCACCAGGGCAAGGAGTTCTCAGGATGGCAGCAATCATGGGGGAGAGAGAGAGAGAACTCATCAGCAAACTTCTAATTGATATTGAATACAAAGCTCGTGAAATAATCCCTCTGTTGGCCAACTTGGGTCAAGTGCCCAAGTCTCACTCCTCCCCATCCCCATCCTGGGGAGCTCAGAAACTCTGAGACCTTGAAACCTGCGCCCTGGAGCAGGTTATAAAGTAAACATTTTCACCAATTCAGACACTAGAGTCTTCTAAAAGTGCAGTTTTCCCAAGCATTAGAACAGATCTTAATGAAAAGTAAAATTACTGAAAAAGGATTGAGTCCTGCATCCCTCAAAACAGGACAGTGCCCAAATAATTCAATTTTTCTTTTTTCAGCTGAAAGGCACAATGGACTATGAAGCTTTATGGGAAGTGGTAAGAACCATGTTTATTAGATTCTAAGTGCTTGACTTTCACCTAAACATTGTTTTTAATTTATTTTTTTTTTAAATCACATTTTCCCATAAGTATCTTCTTCAAGAGAAAAATCAGAAAAAAATTGCATTATTATTATATCTGTAAAAAAATAAAATATAACAAAAACCAAATCCATACACCCAGTTCCAGAACTTCACCATCGCAAAAACCTCTCCTGTCTGTTATATGTCAGCAAGCATTCTTCAGCTGTGTTACCCATACCTTGTCACCCCATCCCCACAGGGTGACCTGGCGTCCCCCAGCTGTGGTGCCAACAGCTGCCGCCACACCACCCTTCACCCGGCTCCCTTCGGCAGGGGTTTTGGCAGCCAGCTGTGATTTCCCACGGGGAACACGAGCAAGTGAAAGGAAATGGCAATTATCAGCTATTCATAGGTCAGCAGAACCTGAATGGGGTTTCATGGGAGGCATAAAAGCGCACTTCTGCCACCCAGGTGCCTCCACCAGCTCAAGCTGTGGAGGTTTTAGAGCTATAAGGATCTTTTGTAGTGAAAAGCTGGAGCTCCAGCTTCTTCTGTGGCATTTGGTTTATTTATCACCATTCATAATATTAAATCACAGATCACAGAATCATATGGGGTTGGAAAAGACCTCTGGAGGTCACCCAGTCCAACCCCCTGACAGAGTAGATCGACCTAGACCAAGTCCCACAGGAACATGTCCAGGGAGGGGTTGAATGTCTCCAGAGAAGAAGACTTCACCACCTCTCTGGGCAGCCTCTTCCCAGAAGTTTCTCCTCATGTTTAGAAGGAACTTCCCATGTTCAAGGTTTTTTCTGTTACCTCTTGTCCTGTCAGTGAGCATCACTGAAAAAAGACCAGCCCCATCCTTGTGACATCTACCCTTTGAATTGATCAGATCCCCCCTCAGTCTTCTCCAGACTAAAAAGAGGCAAGTCTCACAGCCTTTCCTCATAAAAGGGATGTTCTAGTCCCCTCATCATCTTTGTAGCCCTAAATTCTCCATCAATTCAGTCAGCCACTGTCTACTTTTTGAGATCAGTGCTCCTGCACTGCAGCTAACTTAGCCTTTGGTGGCAAGTTGTGTTTATTCATGGAATCATGGAATTGTCAGAGTTGGAAGGGACATCTAGAGATCATCTAATCCAACTCCCCTGCTAAAGCAGAAACGCCTAGAGCACATCACTCAGGATGGCATCCAGACAAGTCTTGAAGATCTCCAGTGAAGGGGACTCCATGACCTCCCTGGGCTGCCTCTTCCAGGGTTCTGCCACCCTTACAATAAAGAAGTTTTTCCTCATATTTTAATGGAACTTCCCATGTTCCAGCTTGTGCCCGTTGCCCCTTGTCCTATCACCAGAAAACGCTGAAAAGTGTCTGGTGTGTAGAAACAATTTTTCTCTAAGTCAGGAGGCTGACATCTGGCTAATATGACCCTCAGCCTTTTTGCTCCTCTCCTCGTTATCTTTTGCACGTCCTCCTTCTCTGGCAAGGATTACACAGAACTTTATTGCACCAGGTCGGGGTTAATTGAGAAGAGATTTCACATTGTAATCAGCTTTTAACATGGAAAATTTGACTTTGTGCAGGTGTATAAAAGTTTGGTGTTGGGACCCACCCTGTTATGGGATAAAACCACTGCATCCAAGCACTTTCCCACACACAGCAGTGTGTTTTGCTCCCAGCATGATGGGAAAGACTAAGGGGATACACCCTTCAAATTTCACTGAATATGATATAACTTCATAGAACTTTATAAATCTCACTCAGAAAGTATTCATTTTTGCTTATTGGTCATTGTTACTAAGGCTATAATGTTTACTATTGTTATTCGTTGTTACATGAACTTTATATGTTATTTAAATTCTCACGTGCGCATATACCATTTAACATCCTCTCACTTAAATACTCAAGCAGTTTTGAGCACAGTGGGAGTTTTAGGTGCCTTAATTATTATTTTTTTCCAAGAGATTTGCTCAGACTTATATATCCAGTATTTTAAAATATCACAATAAATGACACTGATTCAAGGTCTACTGCGTTCCTGTACTAAAAACAAAATCAAAGTTTTTCTTGCTTCCTCCATAAGATACTTAGAAATCTTTAAATATTTTCTAGATAAAAGTGCCAGTACGTTGTAATTTGTGGCCAATATTATAGACAGTTAATAAAATCTGTTTCCATAATACAGTTTTTTCCAACAAAGTTTAAAATTTGCAAGAGATCAAACAAATGTCTTGCAAATTTTGAAGCACGGAGCATGAGTATTATTCAGACCAGGCCCTCTAGAATGGGGCTGGGAAGAGGTCATTTGCCTTTGCAGAACTAGTCACAGAAGACCTTCCAAAGGTATCTTTGGACTCTTGGCCTTGTAGGGAGGCAAGAATTAAAGTGGACAAATCATGCTCCACATTAGGAGTTGATTGACCATTCATATCACTTCTTCTCATGGCTGCTTAGTGATATGGGATAGTGATGGTTTTGTGAGTGTTAGATTGATGGTTGGACTAGGTAATCTGAAAGGTCCCTTCCAACCTAGACCATTCTATGGTTCCATGACTCTATGACACACCAAACCACATTATTATGGTATTGAATGTGCTGTGCCCTGGTGTGGTTTTCTCTGAGTTAGCTGGTTCTTCCATTGCTTGCCAAAAGAGAGCATTTGCCAGCACTTGTGAAACAATCATTCACCCTCAGCACTAATTCACCACCAACATCTGGGCAAGGAACAGATAGCATTGGTGAACTCAACTTGCAGAAAAAACTTCAGGATTAAGAACTTTCAAAACACAGCCAACTCTTAAAAGTGTTGTAAAGAAAAAGAAAATATTCCAAGTATAACTAAATGACTTTAGAGGAAGACATGCAAAGGGTCTAATTTAGTAACAGCCTGCACCATAAAATATTAGTCAAGTGCTAGTATAGCCATTAATACTCTTTTAACACAAAGCAATTTCACAGCCTCATTTACTAACTGGAATCTCCCAAGTCTAGTTGGTAATTGTGCTTTTTATTCATCTCAGTAAATTCCATTTAGTGCTTTTTAGCAGTTTCTTAGCATAAATGCATTGAATGTTGTTAAATTGGATTAATAGCTTTTATATGTGATGTATGTTATATATACATTTAACGGAAGGTGTTTCAAGTCATGGCAGTCTTTTTTATAATGCACACTTTTCTTTTTTATTTTTTATTGATTTTCTCCCCTCCCACTGGTAATATTTTTGTAATAGATATTTATGATATACAATTTATAAATAGGGGTTTGTAGGGGTTATAGGGTTACGGTCATCTTAATCTCTCTTTACATTGTTTTGACCTAAGGCAAGCTTAGGCATAAAATATTTTGAGGTGCGTTAGGACCTAGATAAATAATTAGAACAGTTGTATGGTTATGCATTTTTTAAATTTAAATCTGTCTAATTTTCCTTAAAACAGATGCAAAATTAGAGTATTATGCACTGGCCTCATATGTTAAAATGCTCCTTTGGAGCACATTTTCAGAATTATAACCAGATGTTTACTAAAGTCTCTCTTGAGTTTCTTCATGACGTTTCCTGTAATTTTTTAAGTAAAATCTTCATAAAGACTCAAATTGTTAAATTAGGTATATAGCGCTCAAGTGCTTTCAAATGCTACGATGTTCAGCAGCCTGGATACATCAGTCAGATTGGTGCATGTCTGTAGGAGAGGACTTTTTAGCCTGCAATTTAGTGACTAGTCAGTCACTACTTCAGAATAGCTGACTGATTAACAGACATCATCAAGCACCATCCTCATTTATCTTTTGTGTCATGTTCCCTGCTTTCCTACTGATAAAAGACAGGAGAGGGACAGAAGTACAAAATCACATAATTGTGCCTCTCTAAGTCCTTTTGGAGCAGCATGAGATCTCCAGCACGGCAGTGTGTCTCAGAGCTGGTACGTAGGGGGTGAATAAACAACCCCAGCCTTATAGCTGGAGAAGGCTTAGGAAGAGAGGTTCCATTGAATGTTCCCTACAATAGAAAGGAGTAATACAATAATTCATATTTTCCATGCCACACGCCAGTCCCAATGGACCAAACCTCCTCATGTATGCATGATGCCAACTTAGGCCATGCCCTCAACATGTCCTGAGCTCCTCTCCTCAGGAAAACCCATTATTGATGAAGGAAGCCCAATGAAGAAGAGGAAAGAGTAATCCAGAAGTGAAAAAGCTGAGAGCCTCAATGGAGAGGATCAAGTGTTTAGGTGGCCAAGAAGGCCTGTAGCAACCTGGTCTCTATCAGGAACAGTGTGGTGACAAGGACTAGGGAAGGGATCACCCTGCTGTCCTGGGTTCTGGTGAGGCCCAACCTCAAGGGCTGTGTCCAGTTTTGGGCCCCTCAGGACAGGAAATACACTGAGGTGCTGGAGCATGTCCAGAGAAGAGCAATGGAGCAAGTGAAGGGTCTGGAGTCTTGTGAGGAGCAGCTGAGGGAGCTGGGGGTGTTCAGCCTGGAGAAAAGGAGGCTGAGGGGAGACCACCTCGCTTTCTCCAACTCCCTGATAGGGGAGGTCCCCAGGGGGGTTGGTCTCTTCTCCCAAGGAACAGGAGACAGGACAAGGGGAAATGGCCTCAAGTTGCACCAGAAGAGGTTAAGATTGGATATTAGCAAAAATTTCTTCACTGAGAGGGTTATCAAATGTCGGAACAGGCTGTCCAGGGAAGTGGTGGAGTCACTGTCCTTAGATGTACTTAAAGGCTGGGTAGACATAGTGCTGAGGGACATGGGTGAGCGGTGGAGTGGACAGTGTTAGGTCTATGGTTGGATGATGTTAAGGGCTTTTCACAACCAAAATGATTCTGCGATTGTGTGACTTGTGTGAGCGCGCCCTCATGCTGAGCTCCACCAGGCTCTGCCCTGGCCCTGCAAGCCAGGATGGAGAGGGGACGGGGGAAGGCAGAAGGGTGAGGGGCCATGAGGTGACCACAGGCCCCGGGGTCACAAGGGCTTGAGACAGAGAGACGGAAAGGAGCTCTCAGTTGTTTTCGCCGGGAGACTGATTTACGGGCTGTGTCTGTCACGCTTCAGCGTGACAGCCATTTTCCCCGGGGCAGCCAAGGCCTGGGCCTTCCATCACCCCTGGAGATTCTGTGGCCCTGTCCCCGTGCTAGAATGTTGGAGGTGGCTAGGTCACAAAAGATTGGTAGTGAGGTGAGCTGGTACAGCCTGGAGCTGGGCAGACCAGTGGGCAGGGCTGAGGCAAGAGGACAATTGCATCCTCAGCCAGACTTTCTACGAGGACCTGACACAAAATAAAGGATGAAAAGGTTTGGCGGACACTTTGGCAGGGGGTGTCCATGGTGACTGATGGGCTCTACTCCCTTTGCTTGTTGATATTGTCCTCCTTCTACAGCTGCAGGGACAGGCAAGGAAAGGACAAGACCAGGGAGCACTTCAACCATTACCAGAGATTCTCCACCATCTAGGAGAAGACAGACAGAAGTTTTCAGGACTCTCAGAGCCTGAGACAAAGATGTTGGCAGGGGTTATCCATACTGACTGTCGATAACTGACCTCTTGTTGCTTTCCCTGCCTCTGAGAGTTGCAGACCCAGAAATGGGAAGGAAAACACCAAGAGAAACTCCTGTCCTCAGTCAAAAAGAGATTCAGTACCATTTGTGAGAACATGGAGAAAAAGATAAGTATTCACGAGTCTGGCAATGTCGTGGGATGGGATTGTGCGTGGTGAGTGATGATGGATGACCTTGGGATTTTCCATACTATCTCTGACAGTCACCGGTCAAGAAAGACAAAGGAGAAGACCCTAAGGAACTGCCATCCTCCCTGGCAGAGACAGTTTGTACCGTTTACAAGGACATGGAGAAAAAGTTAAGTACTCAGGAGTCTGGCAAGGCCATGGGCAGGGCTTGTGTGTGGCGAGTGAGGAGTGCTGACCTCTGGTTTTCTGATCTTGTCTTGGAAAGGCTCAGGGCCAGAAAAGGGGAAGGGGAAGACACTGTGGAGCTCCCATCGTCCACCAGCCAGAGATTCTGTGCCTTTTACAAACACTTGGGGAAAAAGTTAAAAATTGAAGAGTGTCGCAAGGACACAGGGAGGGGCTGTCCGAGGTGATTTGGGCTGACTGACCTCTTCTGTGCTTTCCTGTCCCTGATTCTCTCAATCCAAGACAGAAGGAGGAGAAGAGCCCGATGGCAAGGAGAGGGACACAAAGCTAAGTATTCAGGAGTCTGGCAATGTCGTGGGATGGGATTGTGTGTGGTGAGTGAGGAGTGCTGACCTCGGGTTTTTTTGTGGTATCTCTGACAGTCACTTGTCAAGAAAGACAAAGGAGAAGACCCTAAGGAACTGCCATCCTCCCTGGCAGAGACAGTTTGTACCATTTACAAGGACATGGAGAAAAAGTTAAGTACTCAGGAGTCTGGCAAGGCTATGGGCAGGGCTTGTGTGTGGTGAGTGAGGAGTGCTGACCTCGGGTTTTCTGATCCTGTCTTGGAAAGGCTCAGGGCCAGAAAAGGGAAAGGGGAAGACACTGTCCGTTGTCCGTGGTGATTTGGGATGGCTGACCTCTTCTGTGCTTTCCTGTCCCTGACTCTCTCAATTCAAGACTGAAGAAGAAGAGCCCGAGATTCTCTACCTGTGGCAAGGAGAGGGACACAAAGC
>BJBW01001031.1:30484-49277 GCA_004320125.1 Scolopax mira | reverse complement strand
TTTTTTTTTTCTTTCTCAAGTGCACAACCTGGACCTTCTGCCTCTCAGAATTTTCACCTGAGGCCACCAAAGCAAAGCTCCTACTGTGTATATCCCAAATCAGCTTCTCGAATGCTCCTCACCTCTGCTGCTGCTCTACCATTTCAGGTTAAGTAGAAGAAGATACCAGATGCCACTCATACCTTTCAGAAGATATAGCTGGGAAGCAAAACCCTCACAAAAAGCCATTTTGCTGAAATTCCTTTCTCCGAGTCTTATGTGACCGTGCTGGTCTAGTCATTACTTTGACAAAATCAGAGCTTTACATATGCATTCGTTACCTAAAGCAACTCCCAGTTTCAGCAGTTTCAGCAGTTTCACTGTTTCTGTGCATTCTCACCAATGCACCAGATGAAGTTGTGTTTCTACCTCGTGAGTGATCTATTGGCCTTTTTTCACATTTGAAGTGTAGTAAGCACTCTTCTGTCAGAAAAATAAAAACACACTTACTAAATCAATGGGAACTTATGTTCAATAGGTAATGGTCTTCGAAAATGTAAATCAGGTAATGCTACAGAAGGAATGAGATCTAAAGATCTAATTTTCTGTGGAAAAATGATGTACCCTGATACAGTATATCTGGATTTGCGATGCTGCCTCTCTGAAGCATCATTTCAAGGTGGACAGGGGAAAGCTTGGGCAGAACAAGGTTTTTATTGCACAGAAAATTTGGGAGGGTTGAGCCTCTTTTGTTTAGTAGGGGACAGGGAAGACCTGGCAAAGCAGAGTTAGGAAAAAAACCAGATTAAAGCCCTTCTTCTACAAGAAGAACGTACTGAAACTTGATAAAAATACAGAGGGGGTTGTCTCGTTGGGTGGTGCACAGCCCATAGAACAAAGTGACACCAAGGATCACTCTGATTTAGGTAAGCATCAATGGGGATGTATTTTTGGCAGTGGCTGTGTATAGCGGGATTCCCATGGGTTAGTAGAAGAATGGAGATTAATAACAAAAAGATTTTACATATATTTTATGAGGTATTTGTATGACTATCGATAAAAATATCTCTTGCTGTAGTAGTGGCAGATGTTGATTAACTCTTCCAGCAGCTTAAGTGTGCTTGCTTAAGCCTTACATGCTTTCTCCAGATGTGAAACCCCCTAGGTGGTCAGCTGTCCCCATCCCTGCTCCCACCTTGCCATTCTTTACCCTGCCTCCACCAGCAGACGTGGAGCATCACACCAAGCAAATGGTCATTCCCCCAAGGCTGCCATCAGAATTTTCTTCCTCTCTAGCATTTCTTGCACCAGTTCAGGCACCTTACGTGGAACACTGCAGGAGAGAAGATGACAACCCTCCACCCCAGCCTCCAAAAACCTATAATTGCAACTGTTCTAGTGATGCTCAGTCACATCTAAAAAGCGAGTAGCCCCTGGGAGGAGGTTAAGTGGCCAATAAACCCAGAGAAAGCAGAACAAGGAGACAAATCAAGTGCAGTGGCAGAGCCCATCTGAAACCAGCCACACGCTCGTTAAAGCAAGGGCTTTATTCAGATTTCTTTTTTTTTTATACATTGTTTACAGCAGGTGGCTCAGTGGAAATTGGAGGAAAACTCTATGTTTGAGGTTTCTTTAAGAGTGAACACCTTAGAGCTGCGACCTGAGCTCTGTTAAATAATTCTTCCCAAATCACCACTGCTTGCCCGTTGGCTTTCCGTGGGAGCTGAGTCAAAACGCAGACCTCTAAGCCACAGGGGCTTTCCACAGAGGCTGGGAAGCACGAGAAGGTGTGGAAGTGCTCACACCAGAAGGTGTAAGATCTTCAGCACGAGGTCACTGCCTCGTGGTCTCGTTTGAGGTGTGGGTACTCATGGAAAATCCAAAAACACTGGGACAAAGAAGAGAAAGAGTAAAAAGCTCAAGAATCATTTTTACAGAGCTCCACCAAAGCACTGGGGAGGCTGGTATGTATTTTTGATGAAAGTTTTCTGAACTTCCCACTCTCCCAGACTCCACACAACCTGGGTTTAGGGTGTATTATTTATTTATTTATGTATTATTTTAAATTTTATTCTCTTGACCATATGAACTTGCTTGCCATGGGAGCTCCTCGCTGCCCCTGAGCTCTCACCCCCCCCAGCACAGCACTCAGTTGACCTGTGTCTTTAACAAACAAAAGAAGAAAGGCAATAATCAGAAAAAGACCAGTGTATCTCCATCAGACAAATTCTATAAGCTTGCCCATCAACTTCTCTTATTACCAACCCACAACTACTGTTTTCCTAAAAGCACCTTTCAAGTAATCTGCCTTTTACTGAAATGTGACTGCTACTGTGTACTATTTTAAAAATGGCTTGACAGAATTGCTAATGTTCTCATTCCTTCAGGATATTTCCTAATACTTGTAGCCTTTTCATGTTTCTAATTAGGCCAGTAATGGTCCCTGAAGTTAAACCAATTAAAATTATTTACTGTGACACATAGTGTGGAGATAATTATCTGATATCTGAATCCAACTTCTGCTTACTTCGCAACATTACTTAATAGAAAACAGGGAAACTGATGCCCATGCTTTCATTTTACTTGTCTACCAAATGTGTTTGCCCTATAGCAAACTGTTTAAATAAAGCATTAAAATCTTTGTGGTGCTAATCAAAATGTTTAAAATCCACTCACACTTCCTTTATAGTTCTGAGAAGCATATAAAACTCTTACACATTACCTTTTACATTATAGTTGCTGACCAATGTGGTATTATACCCACATTGTACACAGATAATGCAGCTTATGCAGTTTCTAAAAGCATTCCAGCTTTTTTATTTCTCTTGAAAATGTGTATGCAACAGAATAAAGACTTAAAGAGTTTTAGACTTATGAACACAGTAAGGTTATTTTTTTTTTTTAAAAAAAAAATGTTTAATGTCCTGATACGATTTAGGTTACGCGTCACATTTCTCCTAGCTGAGTTTTTCTGGGAAAGGGAGGAATTGAGATAGGATTTACAGACGTACCATCTTCCATAATTAAGCATTTTAAATTTAGACAAAGTTCACTGTGAATTTTCTAATTTCAAAGCCTCATGGGAGGAGGGGAAAAATATATGACAAAGAAGAAGTAAAATAATTCATAGGAGAGGGAGTGTTTTTTTCAGTAAAATAGCCACTACTAAAGGAAAAAAGAAAAAATATATTAAAAAAAATCCCCACCCTCTACAACACGAATTCTGCATTTGGAAACAATTTGGCCTGTTTGCAAAGTGAAGCAGTTTCTTCACACAGAAACTCAAACTAGTAAAAGAATTTCTATTTTTTTTTGCCGAAATCTGTGAAACGCTGCAAATTGCAATAATCTAGGAAGGTGTTCAGCAAACTGCAGGGACCAGCCAAGACCACTTCCACTCCCGCCACGTGGGAAAAGGCTGTGCTTGCTTTGCCAAGTTCTGGGAGCTTTGTGGCCAACCTGAAGCCTAAATGGAGTGTTTATGGGCTTCTATAATTCAAATTTGACGTGGTGGGTTTTTTTTCTTTTTTTTTTTCTTTTTTTTTGCACTTCCCTGGTAACTGAAAATGCATTCATGAACTTAGCGCCCAAAAAATCCACTCTGCTTTACATACTGGGAGAATCCAGCCTGCTGAAACGTAGGGAAATTGCTCCAAGGATGCAAATTTCAGGGGTGAATTTCTCCTAAAATGGTCATTCTCTGTCCAGCTGAGCTGTGCAAAAACTCAGCTGGGCTGGCTCCACCTCCCTGCTCTGTGATTTTTTCACACCTGGCCTATAAATCTATATCCTCCCATTGTCACCTCCTGCATGATGCACAGGAGGAAAAGTTACCAAGTCACAGAGCTGTATATTTTGTGCCAGATTTTAGTTAATTGAAGATACAGAAAAATATGAGGAAAATAATGTTTAGCCTCCTCCCCATCCTCCTCTAACTTCTCAAAGATTGCAAAGCAACGATTTAAATTGTAATATATATAATGAATAAACCTATTCCAACATCGTCATTATCTAATCCCTTCTACTTCCTTCAGTTTTGCACACTTCACAGTCTTTAACGTGTCATCAATTTGCACTTTAATGAACAAAGCAATTGCAGACATTGTCAGACATCGTTCTTATGGGGAGATAATTTCATATTTTGGCAAAGTTCTCAGTCCTGGTAAGGGGGATCAAGTTAGCTCATGGACAGTAGCTACTCTGTACATCTTAATTTACTGAATATTTCTTTCACCCTCTTGTCATTGCTAACTAATTCAGATACTTACGTTCTTTTATCTTACTGATCACCAAAGCTAATTAATTCTAGTCTGCGCATGGTGCTATTGAGAGCAAAGGAATGTGCGCCAATTCCTGTCACCAAGGAGTTAAAAACTCCTCAGCCTTCACTCTGGAAGGTTTGCTCCTATGCCCTTTTAGACAATGACAAGCTGTTAAGTGTAAAACTAATTAACATTTCAAAAACTAGTGTTAATCAGTAGTGCTCGAATTCATTGGGAGCCCTGTTCTGCCGAGTTTTTCAACTTGTTCTTTTTATACCATAACTTCCAAATTATTGTACTAATTTTAGATGTTGTTTACTGGTTTGAGAACAGAGTGAAACATTACAAGTCTAGAGGGGCTAGAAGTACACCGCTGGTGTGTTTTTTAATATCTCCCCTAAAATCTGGTCTGTATTCTGCTGTTCCTCCTCCTTCCCTCCCCCCTCATTCTGTTGAGTGGCAGAACTGATTCTCAGCCGTTTTTATTGATGTACTAAAGGGCACGTTATATTTAAGATAACAACTGATCACCACCGTCTCTCTGGGGAGAATGCTGCTGAAATCTAAATTAGACCCCTCCTAAAGGGGAGGCAGTTGAAGAGAATATAAAAGTTTATTTGCTATGTTTGCCATTTCGATTTTGAAAGCAGAGTGATCATCATGATTTCACCAGATAGAAACTGGGGGAAACTTTCTGCTTTAAATAAACGAGGTTGCTTGGGCCTCCTGTGGAATGCAAGTTCTAATGTCCGTTTGAACACGATCTAGATGCAGAAGGGCTTTAGCTCCTGCTGAAACAGATATTCTAATGGAGAATTAACAACAACTTATAAAACTGTGTTCTCATGATCCAGGTGATAATGGCAAAGAGCTAGACAAATGTGGCAAATGAAGAACGGGGTGAAGGAAGGTGCTAACAAAGTCTTCGAAACTGTGTCTGTGGATGATCCATCTTTGCATAACGAGCACCGAAAGCGGAGGAGGCAGCACAGCTGACTTGTGTGGTCTGCTTGGAAAGCGTGGAATGTGCACTTACTGATTTGCTGTGGACAAAAAAAAAAACATTACTGTGCGAAAAGGGTAGTATATTTTTCTCATATTTCAGTAACTCACAGCTGAAGCTTGAAAAGTTATGATCGAGTTCCTCTAAAGCATTGTTGCTATCGAACGGGTGATAGAATCCTGAAGTTTACGATGAATGTGAGCAAGTTTTAAAGCAATATGACTGAGATCGATAGCCTTGAGGGCAGAACGAAGTTGTCAAATTAGCTAAAATTCAGGTTTACCAAGATTCAGAGGTGGCCCAGCTGGATTGTTAAGAGAAATGCAGAGATGGGGAAGTGAGAGCAAGTCCAGATGAGAGGAGCTGCCTCCAAAAACAGTTCCGGAGGTCTGGTTCTCTGTCTCCTCCCATACATCCCTTCAACCTCCACTATGGGATGCATTCACTGAAATTCTGAAACTAACAGAGCCCCAATAAAGACTTAGTTTATCTCCAGAGTAATGGAGCAAGCCTCCTACTTGAGATGTCATACCCCTGAGGCAGACATAATGGACAGATGTGATTAGTAGAACCTCATAATTTGATAGAGATGGGTATTTTTGTGCTGTAAAGCCAAGGACTGTGTTGGACCACTCCATCATAGGGGAATCCCAGAGTTTCCTGAATCATGTTTCTAAAGAGCTTATGGGCTGAGGCAAAGCTCAGTGTGGGAGTGGAACACCTCCATAAGGATTATGTGGGACCACACAACACCGGGTGTATCTTCAATGCAACTCACGTTGTGACTGGGGGCTAGGAGGGAGGATGCGGAAAGAAGAGAAACCTCGGATAACATGCTCATCATGCTGGCTTAAAGTTAACCCAACAATATTCTTCATTCTTCTAAATGCTGGGGTTCACCTCAGCCACAATTGTGTCATTCTCATTATTCCCATTAGTCTTAGAGTCTTAATTTTAACCTTAACCTTAAGCCTTTTAAACTTGGATTTTTAGATTCCATCGCATCCTGTCGGATGGGTATATGGTCCATGAAAGAAATGTTGTCTCATGGGCAGGAGGCCTAAAGGGAGGCTGGTATTTACATGGGCATCTGATGAAAAATAAGTCATGCTCATGAATGAATTTGGTTTGACTATTGAGTTTTAATTTGGAAGCCACGTAATGTCACATTCATCTCAGTCTCTCGGTATTATTGTGGGATCATTGATGTAACACCCTGCAAAAGTCTATTTTATTTCAATATCCAGCTTTTTGTTTACCACTTTGTATTAAAACATATTTCTCAAGGGAAGTAATGGCATTATAATTGTATCCCAGGCCCAAATTATTTTTTAAAGCCAAAGGAATCCCACTGCCAGTCAATAGGAGACATTGCACTTTAAGACAGGCTCATACTCCCTGCTTGAATAAAAAGGATACACCTTACTTCAAGGACCTGGATTCTCTGGCATCTTTGTCTTCTCTATAGATATTAGTTTCAATGTGGAGCGTTTTAGTCCTTTAACATTTGATAAGTCAAAGAGCATACAGGCCATCAAACATGATGTCATAACCCGACAAAACTGATGAAATCTCAGCTAGCCTGAAGAGGAACTGCTTGAGGAATTCTGAATAAAATTCAAGTATCAAGGAATCTTACTAAGGCTGTTTTGTCATGAAACGTACAGCAATGATGTTTTCAAGCTTCAGATTCTTGAGTGGAACGGTGCTTTAATTGTATTTTAAATACAATTAAACATCCAGGTGACTGTGGTTATTGTGCATAACGGCAACTTAAAGAAATACACATTTATGATATAAAGTACACTTGTAATATATAGTCAGCAACAATCAAGGTTTTCCCAGAATTCATATTCAGGAAAGTATATATAAAACAATTCCATGAATACACTGAAGCTTAGTACTGGGGACTAATTCTGTGTCATTTACCTTTTCATTTGTTCTACAAAAAAATGAAGTATCAGAGATATTTTTTTCTCCAATCAACATGTTTTGAATGGGTTAACCGGAGTGATTTTTTTCCCTGCATCTGAAAACAATTGTCCCTTGCCCGTCTGTCTTCACCCTTTTCTGCCTTGAAGTACAAGCGTGACCCATGAAACCTCAAGCAAATGCAAAGAAAAGGGCATTGTTGTGCAGGGACCCTAAATGATGGGTACAGAGATTTCTTTTCAGTGGACCACTGACTCCACTCCTGCCTGACAGGGATGCAAAAACATTTCGGACTGAGGACTCATATTGGTTTTGCTCTTTTACAACTGTTTTTCTTCCGTATGACAAGAGTTAAGCTCAGACACTACAACTTGCAAGAACGCTCTGTGTTATACCCAGGATCAGAAGGAACAGAAGAACAAATCATTTACCTAAATTTTCCACATATTGGCAACCACTTGGATAAAAACTGACCTTCATTCTTGATGCTCTGGACAGCTGTAGGACACTGGGTCTAACAAAACAATCTAAAAATGTTGCTGGTCTGAAATCGTAATTTTGGTTTTCAAGGTACATTTAAAAATGAAATAAATCTGTAGGCAAAACTGTAGTAATGATAAGCCCATTATCTATCAATGAGGTTTTCCATGTTTAAGAGTTTTTGCTTATCAAAATGTTGCTTTTTATCAATTTCTCCGAACTCTTCAAACAGGCCTTTAAAAGGAAACATGTAAGAGAGAGAGAAAATAAAGTAAATCCCTTCCTATTGCTAGAAAATTTTGGGTCTGTGCTAAGCCCACAGGGCACAGGATCAGCCCAGCAGTTTTTTTTTTTTCCCCACGATAAAACCTTGTTCCAATGCTTCAAGCACAACCACTGCTCGTTCCACACCCACCACCCCAACTGGCCGTTCGTTCTCCACGGAGAATCTCCAAGCCCAGCAGGGCCTCCTCCTCACGGAGAGGTGCTGAACCATTTGGCACAAGTTAAAGTAAAAAAAAGAAAAGTTGATGAAGGACGATAGCTCATCATACGCTTTGGACTTCTCCTGGCTCCAAACAAACCCCTGAGAACCCTTCAGGACACCCACTGTGGTGCATCCCCAGGAACAGGAGAGGCTGGAGAGGCTGTTCATGCTGCTCGAGAGGAAAGCAATACCTTTTCTCTCTGCGGCTGTAGGTGCACTTCAGCACCATTAAAGCCAGGATTATTTACACTTCGGGAGCATTCCTGACCTCTGCAGGCAGTTTAAACTTTTAAGGAGTATCCTTTCTTTTTTTTTTCTCCCCCAAACAAAGTTCTTACTGTCATAATTTTCCCTCGGTGAGTTTCTCGGAGAAAAACATAATACTTTTATGTGCGTTATGGGGATGAGGTGAAGCGTATGTCAGCAATTCTGTGTAAATAATTGATTTTATTATGCTTTGCAAGTGAAAATCCATACATCTGTCCTCTTCACTGAAATATGTTTCATTAACGGGGGATGCTGTAAACCCCAGTATCATGAAGTTTTCGCTAGGCACCATTTTTGAAAGAAGAATTCTGTGAAGTGTGTTGACAGCTTCATTTATCCAGCTTTATCCTCTCTTTGTACGCGGGATATAGAGGGTATAATCCTTGCTGGTGCCCAAGCCAACCTGTTCGCTCAAAGAAGCTGAACACAATCCTCCTGCAGGGGAGAGAGATCCAGGTTTCCCACACTCCTGAACCTCTTCTGAGCTCTCAGAATATGACACTGTTGAGTCTCATTGCAGGTGTTCGACCTCAGGTATGAAACAGATGTCTGTCTCTTGCTTAATGAATGTGTAAAATTAGTGTTGATAAACTTCACTGGGGAATTTCACAAGCTCTGAACCTTGCTGGCAGGTCCTGGCGCTCACATCTCTGGGAGCCCTGTGTTGCCCACTCCCCTTCTGCCCGGTCCAGCATCTGAACCAACCACTCTGCGAACCCAAGGGGTGAACTTGGTGTCTCTGCAGCCCAGATGCTGAGCTGTTAGAATCAATTTTCCTTCAGCAGCAGCTGGGTGTTCGGTTGGCCTTTTATCTGGCTTGTGCTGACTGTGGTGGTAGCTACAGAAAGCCTGCAAGGCTGGCAGAAGAGTCTTACCTATTCCCATTTAATTGTCATAATTGAATCATAGAATCATAGAATGGTTTGGGTTGGAAGGGACCTTAAAGATCATCGAGTTCCAACCCCCCCTGCCCTGGGCAGGGACACCTCCCACCACACCAGGTTGCTCCAAGCTCCATCCAGCCTGCCCTTGAACCCTTCCAGGGATGGGGCAGCCACCGCTTCTCTGGGCCAACCTGGGCCAGGCTCTCACCACCTTCACACCAAACAAGTTCTTCCCCATATCTCAGCTCCATCTCCCCTCTTCCAGTGTCAAACCCTTCCCCCTCCTTTTGCTCCCCTCCCTGATCCAGAGTCCCTCCCCAGCTTCCCCAGAGGGACTGGAAGGGGCTTGAAGGTCTCCCTGGAGCCTTCTCTTCTCCAGGCTGAAACCCCACAACTGTCTCAGCTTGTCCTCCCAGCAGAAGGGCTCCATTTCTCTCAGCATCTCCATGACCTCCCCTGGACCTGTTCTAACAGGTCCATGTCCTTGGTGTAATGAGGACTCCAGAGCTGTACACAGCATTCTAGGTGGGGTCTCACTAGGGCAGAGTAGAGGGGCAGAATCACCTCCCTCAGCCTGCCAGCCACACTTCTTTTATCCCATGCTGTATGTCTGAATAAAGGTCCTGAGAAAATTCTCCTCTGAGATCTTCATACAACACAGGGCCCTTACCATCGCATTTCTTCTTCCCATGCTCCCTCTGCACCTTCTCTGTGTTATCCCTCTTGCACTGATGTTTCCATCCTCTTGGAAAGCCATCATGAAATTATTTTCTGGTCAGCAGGACATGTTCATAAGACGTTTCCCTTTGATGAGAGGCCTCCTGCTTCTTTCAGTTTAAGGGTCTAATTTTAGACCCAGACCATCACAATCCAATTCATATCTCACATGCCATATTCATCATTTGATTCAAGGAACAAGATTATTATAGTCAAACCAGTAAGGTTTTTTTTGGTCTTTTAATCAGAATATTAAGACGGCATGGATTTCTGTTTTTAATATAGCTCTCAGGAAATCAGAAATACCTATTTACTTTATGGCCTCTCCAAAACAAGAACATATGAAGCAGGTTGGAAAAGTTTTCTTTTAATACTTGTTCTTCTCTCTCCTAATTTCCCTTCCATGCCGTCCCTCCAAGAGCCCCCAGAAATAAAACTTTATGTCTCTAACGTACTCATGTTGACAAAGTTTAATATTCCTTCTGTCTTTTGTGCAATTCTCTTTGTGTTATTAGGGGATGTAATAAATAAGTGTAAATGATGCTCCTGGCAGAAATCTTACAACAGAAAGTGATAATATCTTTAAGCAGTACTTAAATTAGGATGGAGTAAAGCAGCAGATTATTCTGCAAATAGATGGGAGATTCTTTCCCCCCCTCTCTCTTTTGTTGATATCTTTCTCATGTGAGAACAAAAAGGAAAAAAAAAAAAAAAAGAAAGAATGTAAATAGGCTGGATGTCCTTGGTATGCAAAATACAACTCCCTATATGGTAAGATATGTGACACCTATCTCACAGACAGGGGCTTACAATCCTGTTCATTAATTTTATCACTAACATAAACTTTTAATATGCATATGATCAGTATATGGGACTTCCAGGGCAGCTTAAAATGACTGTAACCTGTAATTACTGCTCCTGTACTTGATTATAATAATCTGATTGCAATTATTCAGTGATTTTAATACAAGCCCCAAGCTACATAACAATAATTCAAGTGCAGTGATTGGGAACATGTTTCTGTTTGGCTGTGAAATGATGTTTTAATCCGCACTGATTCAGGGATCTGGCTATAGTTCTATTCATGTAATTAAGGCACATTTATACAGTCAAGTAGAATAACTTTAGTTTGAAGTGAATTTAATTAATGCAAAGACTCTATATAAGTCAAAATGGATCATAAGCATGAATTCCTTAGATAGGAATAATAAAACAAAGATAGCAGTACTTGGCTGGTTTGGCCATTACAATGAGCTGGCTAATTTTTAGATAAAATTGAACAGGCGCGTGGGAAGATGGGAGCAACCTGCTCACAGCAGCACTAAGAAGTGTATTTTAGCTGAGGTCCAAAATTACTACTGAAAGTTTTATAATTTCCATGCTTTAGGACTTTAAAATACCCCTGTAAATGTTTTATTCTGATGGAAATTTTGACTTAACCTAAGTTCTAAATAGGAGCAAACTCTGAAGGCTCTCTTGTCCGTTGTCTCTAGACCTTCATTTAAAAACCAGACGCATTAAAAAAAAAGATTTTTATGTAACATCAAGGCTGCTAAAAAGTGTATTTTGGGGACTGTTAAGATTATTCTCAATCAACAGAAACCGCCTTGCGAGTAAAAGATTGCATTGCTTTTTAAAATCTCCTTTTCTGAAGGTGCTACAAATGAGATGCTACTAAAAGGAAAATGCACCATGAGCAGATTCATTAAACAAATTTTACTTTAACTTATAATATAAAAATTACATTTTTTTTTCTTATATCATGTTTACTTAATAAGCATGTTTTAGCATGTTTATTTAATAAGTGACTGCATTTTTTTCTCATATTTGAGTGGAACTTACCATGTTCCAGCTTGAGCCCATTGCCCCTTGTTCTCTCACTGTCAACCACTGAAAAGAGTCTGGCTCCCTCCTCCTTCAACCCACCCTTTAGATACTTATAGGCGTTAATAAGGTCTCCCCTCAGCCTTCTCTTCTCCAGGCTAAAGAGTCCCAGCTCTCTCAGCCTTTCCTCATCAGGGAGATGCTCCAATCCTTGAATCATCTTGGTTGCCCTTCGCTGGACTCTCTCCAGCAGCTCCCTGTCCCTCTTGAACTGGGGAGCCCAGAACTGGATGCAGGATTCCAGTTGTGGCCTCACCAGTGCCGAGTAGAGGGGGGAAGAATGACGTCCCTCGACCTACTGGCCACGCTCTTCCCTCTGCAGCCCAGGATTCCATTGGCCTTCCTGGCCACAAGAGCACACTGCTTCTCAGTGTCATTTTGCTGTCTACCAGGACCCCCAGATCTTTCTCTTTGGAACTTGTTTCCAGCAGGTCCACCCCTAACCTGTATTGCTACCTGACATTCTTCCCCAGGTGCAGGACCCTGCACTTTTCCCTGTTGAACCTCATAATATAGCTAAAGTTTCTCTACGGAGTGAGCTTCTGATGTTTTGACATCTGCTTGTATGAACCTCGATATCCTTTTCATTCATGCTGAATGCCAACAGATTAAAAAAAATTCTGTCCTTGCCCCATAACATTTATAATTGGCACTTCATGGGTGTCAAGGCAAGTATTGTCGTCAATATATGCTCATTCGTTTGTAAAAATTCATCTCCTTAAACATTTTGCCATCAAAAATTGAAACATTTAATAATTTCCTTCACAGGAAACCAAGCAAATGTGAACCAAAACCCATGAGTGAAACACCAATTAAACGTGGTCACATTTGCGGAAATTACAGAGATGTCTGTGAGAGTCCCCCATTCCTCCTGTGTATCACCAGCTTCAGCGGTGGCCATGGTAGATTTGGGTCTAAAAATGGAGTTGGGAATCTGTCCACCTGGATGCCTGGATGTTCTCAGGGCATTATTAATACCGTGCATGCTCCAAGGTACGTTTCATGACACAATATGATTTATTTAGACACCGAGTCTTCACTTGGTGCTTTTCCCGACATGTCAGGTACCAGATTACCAGTAAGAAACATAATTTATCAATATTTTAAAGGCCTAATTTACTGCATTTCCTGTATGAATTGCCGATGTGATTGTGTAATACAAGCAGTACATCTGACTATAAAAATGAGAAATGAACAAAGCCTGTGACAGCCACACTTTTCTAACAGGGCAGGTGGATTTTCAGAAAATTAAAATTTTTCTCTCTCCCGTGCTAATTGATAACAATATCTCTTCTTGCAGGCTCAGTAAGTATCTAGTTCAGTTTAGATTACTGACAAGGCAAAGATTTGAACTCAACTTCAACATATTTGTCAACCCTGACTGTGTACGTGGTAATGATCACAGAAGTGTGAACTGATAACAGGGTGTTCTCCAAGAAGAGGGCCCATACTAAGGATCACTAATTAAGGACTTGAAAAGCATTATGCTTTTTTTTTTTTTTCATTTCTTAACTAAGGTTGTGTGATGTGGGAAATAACTTTTTCAGATCTTTTTAGAACTAATGAGCACATTTCAAGAGATTACTACCTTGTCCTCAACTTAACCAACTTCTCAACCACTGCTCCAAGGGAATCACATGAGTACTTGACCTCTGTAAGATTTTAAGAAGAAAAACAAACTTCATAAAACTTAATCACATTAGTTAAAGCTGTAAGGATGTTTTAATGCCCCTCCTAAGCCACGCAGTTCCATTACCTGAAACCCATCAACATAATCCTTCCTTAGGAAGAAAGGAATGAATCAAATTGAAAAGATTTGTAATTGAATTATCCTCAGTCTCGGGGCAATTAGAACCATTTTTTATTGGAACACCTAGATATAACCTTGACTGCTTCTAATTAGTCCATCAACTCAGATAATAAGAAAATGCAGGAACAATTTTACAGTGTTGCAAAAATTGAAATGAGTTCAATATTGTTGCATGTGTATTTTAGGCAGGCATAGTGACAGAACACAAATAAAACAAAGTATACAACTGATGCAAAAAAGTCCTTTAAGGAGTATTAGGGAATTTTTTCCCTATAAGTAAAGTTATACGTTCGCCGTTGTAATCATGCACTTCTTTTTTTTGGAATTTACCATGCTTTATTTTCAGATCGTTTTTCATGTATTAGTAAGATGTTGCAAAAAATATTATTGGGAAAGCTTGAAACTATTAAGTTTGCAAAAGTTCTGGATTATGAGACTACTACTACTACTATTTTCCTGTGCTTTCGTTTAGTGTTAATTTTTAGGGAAATTTCAATTTCCTGTATGTGAGTCAAAGGCAAATGCAACGGTAGTGCACATTCCACTACAGCATCAGATAAATACAGTAAGATAGAATCCTTAATTTTCTGTTGCACCTTCTTATGACTAGAATCTCAGATTTTCTCTTGTGGTCTTATGCTTTTGCTTCCAAATCAAAAAAAGCACGCTGACTTCAGAAGATAAAGTTCTATGGAATTAGATTTTCGTGGAGCTGTTCCTGTGTCTCTTGGTATTTGAGTGTGGGTGGCTATTTTCATGCTTTTTAATGATTATAGTTCTACAGGAATATGGGAAGCTCTTCTAAAAGCAGATCCTCCCTATCTTCACTCCGCTGTTAATTTGATGTGAAAAAAGGCTTTTGGATGGGGAAAAAAATATCTCTGGATGTCACAGAGGAAAGGGGAAGTATAATGCGTTGTCCCTAATGACAATGTGCATTTAAATGTGTTGAAACATACCTACTCCTTCAAATGCGAGTTCTTACCCTGAACATAAATGAACTTTTTATAGTGAAGTTTGAACGTAAGCTTAATGTTTTCATTCAATCTTTGTAAAATTTATTTTAAGCTGCTTGAAGTACATACTTACACAGCAGAAAATGACTCTGGAAGTTGGTCTCCTCTCTTTATTTTCCATGGAGACCTGTTTTGTTTTCTTTGTAACCATAATGTGCTGTGGCCACAGTGGAACCCAGAGCAGAAAAATGAACTATGGATTCTCAGCCCTACTGGGAATAAATACTAGAGCTTTACTTTCCCGTGCAGCAAATTTCATCCTTTTCACCGCAAATCTTGCCATGTGCAGTGTTTGGCCAGCTGTTTGGGCCATGTGATTGTTCAAACTGTGGGGCTTTTTATTTTAACAATGGCATTTTTTAGGTCAAACCTTTCAAATGTATCAAGATGACTTACAGACCTAAATCATGCTATTGATCAGAATGAGATCTCAAAGTTAGCAGTAGTTTAAAAAATGTTACCTGTGCTCTCCGAGGATGAAGAAAAGAGTTGAATACGTGATGTTTGGGGGATGAGGAGTATGCTCTACAGACACACGATGAGCATTTTCAGCAATGAAAAAATAACTGCACTATAGAAATTTGTCAGAAATAATTATCAACACCACCACTGTGCTACGTCTGCTACTAGGAGAGGCAATTTGTGACATGTAGAATAACCTTGAAAACCCTTAAAGAATCCCCCAAATAGCTGAAAGAATTCAAATTATTATATCTTTTGAAAAGTCCAATGGTTATTGATTCAAATGTAATGATTCAAGAGGCTTGACTTTTTTTTTCTTGGTAATACTGCACTTCTACACGGACTTCCCTATTGGATATCCATATTTCACAGGGACAAGATGGTAGGAATATATTGAGACTATATGATCTATTGATCTTTTCTTTGACCTTGGTGCAGTGGAACAATACATTAAAACTACTTTGCTCATACAGAGGTTTTTTAGGCTTGGCCACAGGATTGGCTAATTTCTGTCAAAGTACATTTCAAACTTATTTCCTTTATTTTGAAAATAATGGATTGTTACAATGTAGCAACAAGTACCTAATGGAGAAAAATGATAGCTTGGAAAAGTAATTTGAGGGTCAAATTTATTTAGACATGATTTTTTTCTACTTAGATCTAAATATATATGCATAGATCTACTGTGGATATAAGACCTGCATTTCTTATATTAAAAATATGTCCAAATTAATGAATAAATCACCAAGGAATTATTGAGATCTAAGTTGCATATTTTTGAGTTAATGAAGGCTTTGCACTCAAGTCACATAGAAATTGGTATTGGTTTTCCTCTTGGTTCCTCATAAAAATACTCATTTAGACAGTCCACGGTGGTGTTTATAAACCTACTTCAAATCCATTCCAGTGTAAGTTAGGGACCTAAAATCTTTTATCAGTCAGAGGCAGAAGTGCATCATATTAGAGTGGTTTTTACATTTGAAACATATTAAATTTCATGGCATTTCAGATATTTACGTGAAATTTGGGGGCAAATTATGAACCAAGTTTAAACAATTCTACCTGAAAAAGGAAAGCATGATTTAAAAACAGTGGGAAAAACAATTTGACCATCTCCTTCAGGACTGGCTTTACTTTTGAACACGGGCCACTCTATTGTCTGTACAAGTAATAATATCCATCTGCGTTAACCACCACATCAGAAACCTGGTGGAAATCATTAAAGCCAGTATCTGTGGCAGCTCTATGTATGGCAGTAAAGGATAGCTCGGAAAAAGGAGTAACAGCAGTCTGATGGGAAGCACTGTGGGAATTTTGGCAGATGGAGTGAAATGATCCAAGCCTGAAAAAAGAGTACCTCATGATCCCCCAGTACCAATGCCTTTTAATTTCACCCTCGTGTCTCATCAACTGCTTCTTGGCCATCCGCCGCTCGCGGCCCGCACGCTGCCCTTTGATGAGTCGCTCTCTGAATCCGAGGAGCAGGAGGTCCTTTTAAGACCATTAATAATAAAACTTGCCCGATATTAAAATCTTAATGTGGGAAGAGTCATTCCGCACAGTTGCAGGACAACAAGAGGCAAGCCATCAGTGTAGAGAAATGACACTCTCTAACCGGAGGAGCATTAATATGCTGCTTTTATGTTCCTCTGCTGACAGGCTACAGCCAAGTGAAAATGCTTCACTGCTCTAACACCTTGTGTTTGGGTGAGCTGTGGCACAGCATCAAGGAACCAACAGGACATGAGTTTCTGGGAAACCAGATTGAACACTTGGGTCAGTCACCCACACACGTACCTTTGCAAACCCTTCCACGTGGCCTTTTCCGGGGAGGGTTAGATGTTAACGACACCGGGCTTCATAACAGTGCAATTAAGTAATAATAATGGAGTAATATAGCAAGACAGATGAGTACAAAAATATATTAACATCTATCAAAAGGTAAAAGAGGGAGGCATAGATTTATGTGCATTTTTGAACCACTGAAAGATTAGACTTATGAGTTTAAAATGTGCCGCGGCAGAAGTAAGGAAAATGCAAACTGTGAACTTTAACATTTCCTTTCCCTTAATTTATTTACTAAAGCTGATCTGAACCATTGCACCTGTCTGAGTGAGGGAACTCTTTTACATACACATATACCTTCTACAAAATATAGGAAATTATGTGAAAACTTGTTAAAGTTTGCAAACTGAAATACCCGCAAGTTGAGAACATACCATAAATTATTAAACCAAAGGAGCAGTGATCCTGGTTGGGTGCAGTGTTCCAAATACAGTATTTACTTCCCCATGGAAATGTCACCCACTGCTGGAATATCTGAATGCTTTGTGGGTATCAGCAATCCTTTTCTGATGGTACTTCTGTGTATCTAGAGAAGCAGTGGGCTTGTACCACCACAGGTGTCCCCTAATTCCAAGTGCCAAACCGAAAATACCGATGGGTGTATTTGCAGAATCTACTCTTTTTACAGCATTTTATAGATGAATTCAAAGCACAACTGCTATATGTGTTGATTTGATGAAGAGAAAACTCAGTGACTTTGGAGGATTCTCAGTTAATGGCCGCTTTGGAAAAACAGTGTTTTAGGTGACTGGCTCAACCTGACAGGAAAAGTACTTTGTAGAGGCAGATTGAGCTCTGGAGCTGGGGAAACCACTTTCCCCTTCCCTCCCCATTGCACAAGATGTACACACAATGACACAGAGAGCCCAGGACTTGTGAGTGTGTTTGCAGATGACCAGATAACATCATCTCTTCTTTCTCCTTTTGTGCTGGGGATGCTGAGAAAACCTCATTCTAAGCAGGTTCTGCTGTTACAGACACAGGTTTTGAAGGATTTGGCTGCCCTTTCTACCAATCCTTTCCCGAGCATGAGCGTCCTCATCTTTCTGGATGAAAAATGTCTTAAGCTGCGGCTGGAAGATTTTCTTAATGAAGACAGGAGATGTCCGCCTGGTTACAGAGAAAGCTCCCTGGTTTCCCAAACGTTCTTCAAGTGGTTTCCTCAAGTCATGAAGAACATATCTTCCTAATTGAATATTTAAGCTACCGACAAACCACTACCATTTTTTCATGATTGACTTGGAAGATGCTAAACAGTTTAACTGAAACTTTTAAAGTCTTTAGCACAAGGCCTGAAGCACTCAGTTTTCCTGTTTGCTGCTTTAGCTTTGTCGTGGTCTTCACCAAATTGACCAACCAGAATGACAGATGGGCCCAACAAAACTACTTTAATGAAAATATAAATAAATAATGAAATAATAAATAATAATTATAAGAGAAGAGAAGAAAAAAAAAGGAAAAAAAAAAAGTATACAATATATACAAATCTGTATCAACCTCTTAGGATGATGATCACGTCACCAGCAGGCACAGGAGAAAGTGTCCCAGACTAGACTGGGTGATGGACAGGAGCTGGATTCTGGATCTGGAGTCAGGAACAGATCAAGATGAAAGGCAGAGGAACAGACAGGGTCCTTGCTCGATGTCAGACATTGAAGGAAGAGAGTTGACCTTTTGATCCCTCAGCTTTTACTCTGAGCATGATGCAGATGGGATGGAATACCCTGTTGGTCAGGTTTGGGTCACCTCTCCTGTCCCCTCCTCC
>BJBW01001031.1:4189-26689 GCA_004320125.1 Scolopax mira | reverse complement strand
CAACACAAACCTTTCCATGATTTTCTTCAAAGACTGAAATAGCTTCCAATTGCTTGTGTAAGGCTCTGTCCTTGTGTAAGGGAGATGCCTTTTGTATTTCATTTTAGCTGTTCCCTGTGCGTGCCCTGCGCCTTGTCCTCTCCCAAACAGGAGACAAACATTTTATATCTGGTTTTCTTGATTGTGGCTACAGAGGAATCTTTCTTGCACCTGAAAACTGGTGCAATTCAGAAGAGGAATGAAGAACAGAAGGTGATGCTGCTGTCCTTCACATCACAGAATCACAGAATTCAGCTCTTTGAGCTAGATTGCTTGTGCACAAAGCACCCTTGGGGAGGTCTATACATAAAAGTCCTCTGCTCAACAACAAATAGCAGGTTAAGTAGACTTTTAATCTAGACAGATGAAAAATGTTATCTATTTTCCTAATAGGTCATAATAGCTTCTCTCATTGTGTAATGACCAGCCAGAAAGAAAATAAAAATCTATTATTTCCCGAATATGCAGCAATAGCTTATCAGAAACAATTACTAAGAAAGAAAAACACACTGTATTTCAAACAAATGACTTCTTTTCAAGGATCTCAGAGAACTTCCCAAACTTCCCCTTAGCCTCAGATGCTCTACAAAACAGAGAAAATTTAATCTCTTGATAAAATGAGTGATAGGAAAACTAAGTGACTTTTGGCTGGAGACTCTACATGGGTTGGTCACGTGAGCCTCCCTGTGTCTGGCTTGTTTCACCACAGTGGATATGAAAGCCAACAGTCTCCTGATGACTTAGCAGGAATGTGGCAGTCGTGGCATAAAAAATGTTATACCGTCAAGAAAAATAAAGATGGCAGGACCAGGATCCAGGAGTGTATCTAAAGCTCTTGCTGGTCATGCTCTCTCCAACCTCATATTGCTCATCTTTGCCTGAACCCCACGATGTCTTAGTCAACTCCTTTCAGGTTTGTGTATTCCATCACAGGAAAGTAAATGGGAAAAAAGAGATAGAAAATGATCTCTATGAAACATAGGCACGTAAAGCTTTAGTTTGTTAATTTCTACAGCTATCTTACAGATCCCCAGGAAGTAAAGTCCATAACAAAAGTATTAATGCAGTCTGACCCACGCAACGCTACTGGGCACCACTGACATATCAGAGAGCATGGCATAAAGGAGAGCCATATAAGGAGGGTAAAATGAGGGGTTAAAAGTCACGCCAAACATACTGGAAAGGCCTGCAGGCTCCTCAACCTTTATTCTTTAATTGGGAGGAGAAGAGCTTTTACTAAAGACTAAGTCTACAATGTAGGCCGGCAGCCCAACTGGGCAATACCCTTGATTTGTGCAGTTCGCAGCAGTTCTCTTCTAAAGTCTTCATACAGACCCCTTTTTTCAAACACTGGAAACATTTTTAAAAGTAAAAAGGTATTTTACTAATTTTTTTTAATGAAACCTTGACTGCCAGAAATACTTGAAGTTGGTAATTATTTGCAGACTCCTTTCCCCTTCCTCACTGCAGGACTGAGGGCAGTAGCACAGCTGGCTGTCAGCTCAGACCTTATTACCAACACCAATTATTGGTTAAAAAAGCCTACTATTAGTATCTGGCTGCATTTCTTCACACAAGACGTTGGGAAAAAGAAAGTCAAACCCTAACCTTGTGATAGTAAATGTGCCTGTTTTTATATTTTATTGCAAACCTTCAAATAGGAGGAAGTAATGAAACATTTTATCTTTGGTTCTCATTTAGGGGCAGAGTTAAAAAAAAGTATAAAAAGGCATTAGAAAAAAATATCTCTCCTCTCATGTGATCTTCCTGGCAGGTATCACACTTTGGAGAAAAATCCATGACAAAGACAGCAAGCAAGAAAATTGAGTGCTGTAACTGAAAAACATCTGTAATTCTGGATTTCTTCAGAAGGAATAAGTTTAATAAAATCAAAGCCATTTAAATGAAATCAAAATTTATTTTCCACCCAGCAAAAAAATTGGCTTAGAACTGGATATAAACATTAAAATACATAATCAGTGTTGGCCAAAGGCATGTCCTGAAACATAGCAGGAGCTGCCATTTGAGAGAAACAATAAGCAGATTTATTTAATCAATCCAATACTGTACATAGATGGGAAAAAATCTTGGATAATTTTTATATTAGTAACATTTCTTACTATATCATAGAATCATAGAATCATCTGGTCCGGAAGGGACCTTCAAATGTCATCTAGTCCGACCCCCCTGCAGTCACAGGGACACCCCCAACTAGACCAGGTTGCCCAGGGCCTCGTCGAGCCTCATATGGTAGACATTGTTAAGAAGACAGTATTAAGAAGATGTATTTATGAAACATTATCAGTGGAGATATTTTATTAACTATATTTATTAATTATGGGCAGTGTGTTAAACACCACAGTATGGTAACTCATCCTGTGCTTATAAACATTAGAAGTGACGAGGTAGGCAATTAACTATCAGGCTTTGGGTTATACATCAGTCATGGGAAAGGTCAGAAGATATTATTTTGTTTCTCACGTGCAGTTGGTCAAATGAATCTAGTGGGAAGAGAGGAAGGTCTCTAGGCCTTTACAGAAGATCTCAAAGATCCCTTCCAACCATGAATATTCTGTGATTCTGTTTCTTCCTGATGGGCCTGAACAAAACGAAGCACTTTGGACAAACATGAAGCAATACCAGCTCTGCCTGAAATAATCATCTTTTTATCAGGAAGATCCCTCTTCCACAGTTATGCAAAGCCACTGTCTGAAGTCAGTGGGATTTTTGTCAAATGTTGCTAAATATAGATATATAAAGAGTTTATAAAAAAGATTTTAGGTGGACATCTGAATCTGTTGATGTATCCATACACATCAAAAAAGAAAAAAAAAATTTGTGGTCTGCTACACTTTGAGGTTAAAAGTCACATAATCTATCCACAGAAGCAAAATATTTCTTGGAAAAGTGTGTCACATCCTCTAAATACAGAAATAAACAGAGGATATTACCAAAGTGAAAAGGGAAATATCAGCTGCAATTCAAAGAAATTTGTCTGATTTGTGTTTAATCTAAATTGCTTATTCCAACTTCATAGCTGCTGGAGAAAGATGGGTACCTCTAGGCATGCAGAAGTAGGAGAGAGACTGACTTTAAAGGCTGGCTTCTCCCCGTTTTTGACTAAGGAACTGAGGTCATCAGCTGAGGTCAAATGCCTAAGTCTGAGCTCAAGTTCAGTAAGATGAATTCCAGCTGTAAAGTCTCATGGTTCTTTAGAAAGTCACATACCAACACAGACCTTCTATGTCTTGCTCAACTCCAAAGTCATAACTTTGTTTTGGATTAATTTTTTGGCTTTTTTTTTTGGAATATGGAGATTACTTCTGTGTTTACAGAGAGCAGCTAAAGTTTTATTGGTTAAAAATAAAAAGAAATAATTTTCATGTAGAATGTTATGAATCTACATGAATTTTCATGTAGATTGTTAGCTTTACAGCCCTAGATGGACAATTCTCAACTACATTGGACTTTTTGGCCTTCCGTGGTTCTCTTCTACAGGTTCCTATCCAGGATAAAAAGATCCTAGATTGCAAGGATTAAGTATGTTTTATCACAAATAAATAACATGGTGATTAAAATGTAGACCTACATTCTGAAGTATTTGTACAGATGGAAATAAAGGTTCAGAGAACAAGTTGCAAAATTCTCCAATTTTCCTAATTTTATCCTAGTCTTTGGTCCAGAACAGTCATGTACTTTGGGACTCTTGGATGATTCTTACACACAGGCTGTCAGTCTTGCCTGACTGAGCTTATTTATTCTTGAACACATCCAGGATTATTTCTACAAAAATGTTATTCTTTAAATAATGAATTTGTTGACCATTTAACTTGACAGTACCTGTCATACTTCATCAAAGATAAGTTAGCATAGTTAAGGTCACCAAAAGGAAACTATTAAAACATAAATGTTTTCATTTCTTGTGATCTGGTACTTTTCCTACAGCACTACATATCACTTTCGAATTGCCTAATTAAGAGTGATGCTTTCCTCCTACTCTGGTTCTAAAATGCAAGTATTTGCCAGCCTGTATTTCTGTTCATTACGTACACACACGGAATGAATTGATTTATAATTCAAAAATCCACTAATTCATAATTAAACCAATAGCAATCTCCTTTTTAAAATGACTTAATTTATTAAAAAAAACCCAAAAAACAACAAACCAACTTGAAACTATGTAAACATAAACAATTTCTGTGTGATTTCCTTCCATATTTGGCCCTGATTAATCCAGGCCCAGTTCCTGAAATCTGCCATATGCAGATGAACCACTTTGCCCTAAGCAGTCTTCCATCTGCACTCCTGCCAGGATTAGTTCATAAGCTATGCAAGCCTCCACCTTTTCCATTTGAGTTGCTATTTTTGAATAACCAAATTCTTAGTTCATTTTAAAGTATAACGCTCTGCATATAGGTTCAACTGACAGACATTAATTTAAATTTATTTGGCCATAAAACTACGTCTCTGTTTGCATCAGTGTAAATCTATCTCAGCTTACTTTCTCCTCTACCAAGTAATTTGTATTCTGCTTTGAGAAATGAAGTTTGGTTTGTGAACTAGTTAGCAACCGTCTGCCTTCTCCCTCCTTTTTTTTTTGAAGAAAGAAGTCAGTAAACAGAAAATACTATCTCTTCATAAATTCAGATCATAAAGTAATTTCTAATAAGGAGTTCAAAAGAGGTTAGAAAATATGAATCCATTTTTGGAGTTTGGGGCATCAGCTCATTAAGGGTAATATTGCAAGCTTCCAGTTTGAGAAAGGCACTGACTCAAATTTGTAATGATTTCACTTTCAAATTTCTTTTATCTCAGCTGCTGCTACTTCAACAAATACAAGTGCTTCAGATATAATAGGCAGACTAATGAGCATTGCAGCTGATTACTAAAATATTGTAATACTTCCCAAGGCATAATGACATCTTTTTCAAAATTAAGAAAACAGAATACTTTTCCTCTTTACTGGTACAGTGTATGACCTCAGCCTAAACTACAAATCCAACTTTTTCCAATATAGTTGAAGCGAGCGGTGTCTCATTAGCATTCATTTTTTCTCAGGAAAGTTTCTAACTTGCTTTGGTCAATGTGTTCACTATGGAGTTAGTGAATTTAAAGCCCATCATGCGCTTTCACAAAACTGGATTCCCTGTGCTACGTTTTGCTAGTCCTTATACACGAATATTTTTCCATTCACCACATTTGTAGTTTGGGAATTCAAAGAGGAAATTTAATTTAAATGTTATGTTTCAAAGGCAGAGAGAAAATTGTAAAGATTTTCTAAAATCCCTTCACCCAGGAGAAGAACACACAGCCCTTGTAGAAGACACCCATAAAAATACTCCAAGAGCACATCTTTCTAAGTCTATTTCTGCAGGAGGGGCTGGTAGCCGGGATGGGACAAGTGAAGGTTATTATGAAGGGATCCTGATATTCCAGGGCACAAACATTTTGAGCTGTGGGTTTTATTTTAAGCGACCTTGAAGCCTAACACCAAAAAATGAACAAATATACTGAAAGCCACTCTTTCCTCCCTCCTCCCGGTCCTGCAAGTTCTGTGACGTGCATCCCAACAGCCAGAAGGAATCATGTCCCGAAGCTGAACCATCAACGGCGAATTCCAGTGAAGGGTAGCTGCTGAATATTTTCCTGAGATTGAAATTCTGCAGTTTGAATTTCCCAGCAATTCTGATTCCAAGGATCTCAGTGAAGCCAGAGTCATCCTAGAAGTGCATGTTTGGTAAAATGCATGCTAATATCTAGCAGTGTTTATTCAGTAAGGAACCTTGGCACATGCTTGTGCCTGGACGAAGATGTTAGGAAATGCCTTCTATTGAAATGGAGCTGCTGTGAGTGGATGGCGTTGAGAGTTCAAACAACTGTAACCACCCAACATGTGTAAATTTAAATTGCTTCACAATAATGTTTTTAAAAAACCCAGAAAATGCTCAATATGACCCCCAATATGAGACATCTGTGGTCCTCAACAGCAGAGAGCAACTAGTAACATCTCAAGGGCCTCGTCATGTAATTCAGAGGGCTTTTTAAATATTTTTTTTTTTGGCTCTTTCATTCTTGGTTTGAAGACAGATTGCTTTACAAGGTACATCAGCCTGCAGGGAATAACAATTTCCTCTTTCCTCTACAACAAAACAAATGTAACTTTTAAAACTGTTTATCTTTGATCAAAAATATATTACTTAGCACACTAAGTAAACAGCTCTATAATTCGTCATTGAAATTATTGCTTCCTGTGGCTATTTTTAGTGTTTTTACATTTGCTGGGCAGTTGGTAACAAGAGCTGATATTCTTGCCATTTGTTTTTTATTTTTGTAATGGTCTTAGAAAAAACATTTTTAAATATGAGCTGTTCTTAAAAGTAATGGATAAACTACCATGCTGCCAGGAATTGTATGCAACTTCCTCACTAAATAATCATGGGAACTCAGGCAACGACCACAACCCACACACATAATGCATTAAACCATACGGAACACATATATTACATTTCTGTGGTAACACATTCACCCAGGAAGTCCAGGGCAATGATCAGAGTATTAAAAAAAACCCCAACAAATCTGCACATACCTCTTTCTCACCCCACCAACTCTAAAAACAAGTGCTTTTAGGAAAAAAGTTTTAGACGGGGTTTTGTGCAATCAAAGTATAACTTTTTATTAGACTTTTTAAATTGTTTATCTCTGTTATTCTGATTTACTAAATAGACTGCAAATGCATTTTGCAATGTAATGTGTTACTCTAACTCATCTTCACATTTTATGCTCTGCACCGTGTAAAGCCATGGTGTAACACTTGTCTCTTCAGAGCTATCACTTCGTGTCATGGTTCCTTATCTTTTCTTGCCATTTTTTATTCTTTTGGTTTTCATTTTCTGAAGGTGCCATCATCCGAAGCCTGCTGTAGCATTATGAATCAGCATGCTACTATTTATTGATCACGAGCTCTAAGCCAGCTATTCCCTTTCCCTTCAATTTTATGCAAAACGCTGTCTTTGATCTACTGCTTGTCCTTTCAGGTCACAAAGAGAACATTTTGTGTCTTCTTCATTTGGCTCTGAGGCAATTTAAAACTTGTGTCTTTGATTTCTTCACTATTTAACAAATTCACCTCTTGCTGGAGGGAGGTGTAAATTAGGACACCCAAACACACTGCAATTTATCAAGTTCTTAATATCTTTTAAAGAGACATTTTGTGTTAAAAGTGGAAAAAAGGAGATTGTGATTATGAATTTTCTGTACAGCACAGAAATTTTTGGCCTTATTCTTGGATTTTGACCCAACCTAGAAATTCTTTCCTTTACTCCTTGATTTTAACTCTTCCTTGACAACATTCATGACAAATCCTATTTTTTTTTCACCTTTTGCTCTGTTACTCTACTCCATACCCACAGAGGTTCCTTGTGACTCATCTTTCTTACTTTAGATTAAAGATTCCCAGTACTCAGAAAGTAGCAAAACTATTTCCTAACACCATCTACTCTTTGACATTATGAATGTTCTATCTACACAGTTCTTAAAGGTCTTCATAAAGCGTCACAGCACTAGGTAACATGCCAATGTTAAAGCACAGCCATTTATTTATAACTTCATTTCGTCTGAAATTGGATCCCACTCTTGAGTTGTTGTCCATCCACTTCTGTTAAAGACTATAGAAATTCTACAGATAAGCTACAGTCCAGACCTTTAGTTTATCACATTCCTAGATGAATCTATATACATGTAAACTGTGAACTTGATCCAAGCTGAAAATTTGCCACAATTATAAAAAGCACTTTTTTGAATTCTAGAATTCAATACCATTCAGTTTCTTTAGAAAAATCAGTCAATATCGTGAATCTCTGGAGGTCTTTGATCACCTACAGTTTCTCAAAACCCCAACATCCTAAACTTCCTTAAAATGAAGAATATTTTTTTTGTTACTGTATTAATAAGAGAGGCTGGCACTATCTATAAATTCAGCCTTAAGAAATGTATATAGCAGGCTCTTCTGAGGAAATCCCAAACTCATCTGATTGCAGGCATTATTCAGATGTTCAGGATTAACTAGTTTTGCAGGTCTACATCAGAGATGTAAGGTTCTGAAATATCTCTTGTTTTCCCCATCTTTTCTTCTCAAAAGCAATTCTTAAATGTCTGCCCAGGGCAAGAGAACTTCTGCTGGCAGATCTCAGTCACAAAAGCCTTAGATTTCTTATTTTTTATTTTTCTTTCACAGATATATATGGACCAGGAAACACACCTCTGAAAGACTGAGATTATGAAAGAAGTTATCTCAAGATAAGTCTGTTAAATACTTCTTCTTGTACTTTATCCACTAATGCAGGCCAGGTTATTAAATGGCAGAAGATTTGGATCAGAAGTGTATTTGCAAAGCAGGGTCTTTATTTCCAAAGGGTAAGTACAAGATTACTTTTTTTCCCTTGCTCTTGGCTTTCTCCTATATAATTTTTTTTTTTTGTGAAGGAATTAGAGTTTGAAGTTGCAAAAGTGATGTTAAAGTTTAATATGCTGGCCATCTAATCAAGACTGTTCTTTGGCATTAGAAACATAGATAAAAAATATGTTAACAATACCAATATCAGCTCCTCATGGACAATGATGATGAAAATAATAATATGAGCCAATGAAATATTAAATATAAGACTCAGAGAATAGCTCATGCCCTGTTCTATGTATCTATTGTTTGATCCTACCTCTGCTCCCAGCCATACTCAATAAGCTTTAGAAAACTTTACAAGCCAAAACCTGAAGAAGAGAAATCAATGTGGTTTAAGCTTAAAATCAAATGTAGTTTAGACTTAAAATGTAATCCTGTTTACCTTATGCTGGCTGTCCATACAGACACACACACACACACACAAATCCATGCGTACACATGCATCCATATGGAGGAAACTACACGGAATATCTTTTGAACTTTGTAGAAGAAGCAGCTGTGCACTTGCAGTTGTCGAAGTCCCCAGCTGTGCCTTCTGTGTAAGATCATGCAATGCTGTCTCCAGATTGTCAGGAGAACGTATTAATTTTGCACCATTTTCTGTTCCTTTTACACTCTTTGTCATGAAAATGAGCATGTATAATGAAGAGAACATGAGAGGCATTAACATGCAGTGATAACTCACTTCACTGTCAAAAATAGTGGTCACACAATGGGAAGTGGCATGTTTATCCAGTGTCAAGGCCAACGTAGGCATGAAGACTTAAAAATGGCATGGCACTGCTATATTGCGTTTCTTTCGAAAGGATTAGATCATATGCAAATGAAAAAACATTATGATTGACAATAAAACAATTTTTTATTTTTTTTAGCAAATTGCCAATGTTAGAAAATTAATTCCAAATTTCATTCTTCCCCCCCCAAATTTCAGGAATTACAAAATATTTTTGTTGTGAAATAACCTTTTCTGCCAGAATCGTTGAACAAACCTTTGTGGCTAGAATGCAAACTGCCTTGAAAACTAATTTCAGCCCCTTTGTGTCAAATGACTTCTAGCCCAGTATTTGAGAGACATCCCTTTTTGCTGTTGTTCCTGAAACCCAGTCCTCTGTGTGCCATCCTCTAACCCACAGGATATTTTGCAGCGAGATGGTAGGGAATGGCATGAAAGGAAAACGCTGAGCAATGCAAACACTAACATTATTTGCCCATCTGAATTCAGCTAAATGGTTTTCAGCTGATTTTGTATGGCTGGAGATGTAAATCACCCATCCCAACAGCTGCCAACTGCTGCAGTAGCAGCTGCTCTGCCTGGACTCCAGACCAGTGCCTTCTCCTGCTCCCAAGCAGGAGGAGTCGCAGGAGTAGAAGTTCCCTCCAACAGTGGGCAACCCAAACTTCTGACCTCCTGAGGAGCCCACCCTGGAATTGCCAATGATGTAACTGCATCACTCAGATAGGAAATAGAACATCATTATCGTGCTAATGATGGACAAAACAAAAAGAGAAAAAAACCAAACAACTAAATAAAAGAGAAAAAAACCCCACCCAACACACCTTTTTTCTGCAAGATTTATTCCCAGCCTGGCTGTAATAGGCTCCAGTCTGCCCTCATTGATCTGGGTCTAACTCAGGATTTTGTCTAAGGAGAGATGATTTGATAGCTCTCTACTGCTTAATCTGTCCCCAGATCTTCAAGGATAGATAACTGGCTTGCTCTCCATTCACAAGGTGGCCATAAGGGCAGCTGCACCTTCTTAACCACCTTGCTTCTTACAGGTTAAGATTGTTGGAAGCTAAGACATTTGATCTATCATGCAGCACTAGGGATCAAAAAATCCTATAACAGTAAGACAGGGATGTCCTCAAGACTTAAGCTGTGAGAGAATTCAATCCAAACTAAGGTTGAAGAAATCAAATAGGTATTTCTTCACAGTCTCTATTTCTGGACAGAGAATCAGTGATTCACCTGTCAGAATCAGTTATATTAACACAGTGGCAAATGCCCACATTATATGCGTCTCTCCCTACTTTGAAGATACCATGTTCTTCTTCTGACCCTCCCCATCTTTTCGGCTGGAAATGCAAGGTAAGAAGGGGAAAATATTATTGAGAAGTTTCTTGTGAACCACCATGTCCAACACATGGCTCAAGAGTGACAATGTGCAGCATTTTCCTACAGTGACCAAATGCCAGACTCCTGAATTAGAAAGGGCAAGAATATCAGAAGGACAATGCCTGTCTTCTGGTAGACAATGTTGTTAACACATCAAGTGGGTTTTCCCAAAAGCTTCTAGAAAATCTCTCCCATGGTACTTGATTATCTTTGCCTGGATGACCATTATGCTTCCCCCATACTCTTTTGAAATGTTTTTAGAGGAAGCTCTAAAGCTATTATGAAAAAGAAGAAAATTAATCTCTTCCTTGATCTTCATCTAACTAAGTCCCATCTAAAGACCTGATCCTTCACAGCCACCCTGCAGTGGGTACAGCAGTATTCTGATTTTTAGTAAGACATGCCACATTTTAGTTCAGACCAAACCCAAGAGTATGAAGAAAGGGGAGATTTTCATTCCCACCTCCTGGGTGGAAGGAACTCAAACTGTTTGTGCAACAGGAAGTGAGTTTTGCAACAACCTTTCCGTACCTGGAAGTCTAAAGAAACAAATATTACAGGATGTCAGCTTAGTCTTTTGTCAGGATTTGCAATATTATTTATGCAGCTGAACGGAGTGAATCACCAGATGACTCAACCTCCAAAACACCACAATAAGAGTAAATAAATAAATAAAGCCCTTCCCTCACACCAAGAAATCGCACGCATACACACATCCTTACTGAAAAACCTGATTGAGAGCAATTTGAAAAGAAATAAACGCAATTTGAATTTTTTAAAAAACTCATCAGCCCTGCTATAGTTCCCATGAATAGACTGATCTGATTTGTTAAATCTCTTTAACCTTCAAAGATGATTAGGGAGTCATTTTTGTTGTTGTTGTTGTTGCTGTTGCACAAATGGAGGGATACATTTCCCGGCAAGTTTTGGAGACAGGCTGGTAGTAGGTACAATTAATTCAGCACATATCATTTACTGCATCCTCGCTTCTTTCACAGAAATCCTTGCCAACTGATCCCAGGCAGAAGATTGGCTTTGGTTCTGCAAGCAGCTGCTCATCTTCCCACTTTGCTGGAGGTAAGTTGTCACAGTAAAGCAGCTGCTAAAAGAGTGGGAGGGAGACACCAATGAGCAGCAGAAACAATTGTGTTGATAAAAAAAAAAAAAAAAAAAAAGGAAGGAAAAAAAATAAAGGAGCAGCAATCTCACTTTCTTCAAACAGATTGGGTTATAGTACATCTTATTTGCCTAAAAAGAAACAGTGTGACCACAAGTTAACCTTCAAATATGTGAACTCTTGGAAACTTATACAACTCAGAAAGCCAACAAAAAATAAATCTACCGATGAGATATTATTCTACTGATAATGAGTTCTGTGATCAAATTTGACATACTCAGAGATCTGAGGTTCGTGAAGAGTCAGTGCAGATTTAATCTTATCTGGTTCTGCTTTAAATGCATTAAGCCTGGTTTGCAAGAGATAATAGTTATTTACGTCAACACTGGTATAAGTAAGAGTTCTTGGGCTCACGCTCAAAGAAAACAGAAGTGGGAAGAATTCAGAGGAAAATTTGGAATCCTGGAAGTCAAGAGATTAAAAAAAATAAATTATAATCTTTCTGTGTAGCTGTACTCTGATGAGATCAATGGTACTCAGTTTAGATGTAAAGATCTGTACTCATAATTCTACTTGCATAATTAGGCATGACCCAAATATGTCAAGGTAAATTGCCAGTTATCATCTGTAATTAATTGCTTTTTAAAAGATTTTTAAGCTATAGATTTCTAAAAAATGGTCAGAGCCTGAAATATTTTAGAGAATATTTTGTGACAGCGACACCCTGCACTTTGTTAAAACACTTTGGAGTAGTCCAGAATGCTTATAGTGCTCTTATTTTAGGAATAAAATAAAAAAAAGACTCACCAAAAAATGCACAATGCCAAACACCTGTGGAAAACGTAATGCATTCCCAACACTTTAAAACTGTAATATTGGCTCGGAGACATACTTTTCTTTTTTTTCTTTTTTTTCTTTTTTTTTTTTTTTCCACATGAAAGCAGTATTGCTCCTGTAATAACCTGAATCCAGGAAAGAGGACTTTTAAGAGAAGTCCCAGGTTTTGTGAGTGCTGACAATATCGAGCAACTAACAACCCAACAGCAAATTCACATGGGTTTTTGATGTGGCTTTGATATTCAGGCAGGAGGGTAAAGTACATTCCTTCATTGGGAGAACTCAGGAATCCAGGAATAAAGCAAACATCCCCTCCATTAAATAATGACAACAAGGAAAACAGTCCCAGAAGACATATAGGAATACCTGTTCTAATGATAGAGCTTGAACTTGTAATGTGATCCAAGACATGAAATCAGGGATGCAAAATGGAAAAATATGGGAAATTTTAAGGCATGAGAATTCCATATATATGTAGGTTAGTATGTATAATAGTGTTCACAGTCTCAGTAACCCAATCCTCCCCTTTTTAAAAAGATAATGAAAAATCGGATTGAAACAATTCTGATGAAATTTCTGAAGTTCTGTAAAATTTCTAATGAAATATCGGAATTGTGTGATACGTAAGCAACAGCTGGCCTTCATGAGTGGCACTCCACACAAAATGGCCCATCAGATAGATGAAGCAGCATCGATGCAGCAGGAGGACTCTGTGAGCCATCATATCACTGGACCGAAAAAAAAGCTTTCTCTTTGTGTGTTCTTTTAGTGTTCAGGCTTTAATATTGACCCAGTTCTGGTTATTGCTGCATGCACTGAAGAGATTTTGGATTCCTTACGATAGCTAGTTGATACAGCAAATGTGTGAGGCAATAATTCAGATCTTTTTTAATACAATAAACTACTATATAGATTTAAATTTTATTCCTCTTCTTCCAAGTTGCAGAATTTCTGTTTGTTAGAACCGCTACATTATTTTTTGGCTTTGCCTGTTTGTAGCTCTTTTTTCTCCTAATTGAAACTATTCTTTTTGGTTATTTGTTATTTGAAAGAAATTTAATTAAAACCATGGAGGTTTTTTTTCCTACCTTAAAAAAGTCTATAATATCTATAAAAACTAGAAGAAACAACTCACTCACCAAATCTAAACTGGCACAACTAGGTGGCATGCATATTTATGGTATCTAAAATTTCATTAGAATATTTATCTTTCCTTTCTGCCTTATCCTTTTTTTGCCACAAGCTTAACCTATTTTTCTTTGTTCTCCCACTCTCTGCATTTTTATAGCATATGTGGAGAGTTGGGTTTTTTTTTTCCATTGTGCTTCTTGTTTTTAGTCTTAAGAGACATACAAACCCGGAATTGATACCTCATTATCAACATTACATTGATTAAAAAATACATCAAAGACAGAGTATGTAGTTCTGGATATTAAATCAACAGTGTTCCAATGAGTTTAAAAGTAGCCTACATTTATATGTCATTAATCTGAGCTACCCTCTCCTCCAACCACTCTATTCCCCTTTTTGAGATGCAAACGCCACTTGTAACTAAATTTCTAAGGCAAGAACTGCAAAAGTTAAGTAATGGGCACATCTGATCTGCTGTTAGTGTGGTAAACACTTGAAGTTTTACTATTTAAAAAAACAATGACAACTTTAGTCCATTTCTAATCTTGCCTCTTTTCTTTTTTTTTTTTGTTATGAGTACCACCCACCCACTGTCAGCAGGAAGCAGTAACAGTTCTAGTCCCCTTTAACTGGCCTGATCAACAAAGAAAACGTGTCCCATTTTTTTCCTCTGTTTTACAGAGAGGAAGCTTAATTACAAATGATTTTCTAAAGTTTGTGTGCGAAAATCTGAATGGTGAGCAAAGCTTAGATTTCCCAATCTTTGTTTTCTTCCTTCCACAAAGCTCCCGTTTTCCTTAAACTGCTCTTCCTCCCTCATCCCTCGTGTAAGCAGTTGGGTTAACAGAGCCTGCCATGACTGTGCTGGGGGTGCTGTCTTTCTGGAAGGAAACAATTCCTCACAAGACACGGGATCTGTAACATCCAACATGAACCTGGAGACCTCCAGACCAAGCTGTCATTCCTTTCTGTGCCTTGGCCCCTGGACCATGCTGCATGGGGATGCTTAGTAAATCACATCAAAGAAATGGCCCTGCATTAACCCTCCAAAAATATCTATTCTGTTTTACCCGACTAATTTCAATGGTGCAATTTATAACATGAGTTCTTCCTCTGTCACCCCACGTGGCAGAGGGATGAGAATGAACAGCGAGGGAGCGACAGGGTCCTTTGCCAGATTTGCCACAGGAGGCCATGAAAATTGCAAATACGCTATTCATGTCCCTGAAGAGTCTTCCATCTCATAGCTCTGCTGCTACGTCTGATCCCAAAGAGTAATTTTCTGCTTTTTGTTGCTCATTGGTGACATCAGATTTCTGTCAGGCAGCAGCAGACAAGCTGGCTGGTCTTTTTCCATTTGCATTTACAGGAAAAGTAGCCAGTACTTTAATAATAGCCAACTCTTTGAAGCTTATTGCACACAAATCACAATGAGGGAGATGTGAGAATAAAAAACGAGCTGGAAAACAGGAGATTCCAGTCCTGGTTCTGGTTTTAGACCTCTTGGTCTCAGCTGAACCAACCCTGTGGGAACTGATGGAGGGAAAAGGAAAACAAGGTGGTCTTATTTGAACAAGAGGCTCACACTTCAGACAAAAAAGAAAGGGGAAAAAATGTCAAAAGACTTTTTGAACTCCCAAGAGGATTCCAATCTAGTTTGATTTAACATTTTAGATAGCATGCTGCTTCACAATTTACCAGTTTACCAGTGACTAACTGGCATCTATTCATAAGGGCTGTTCATTGGGTCCTGGTCTTGGCAGGTATTTGGCAAGGAGCAGGTAATATGAATTATCCTGTATGTGGAAAATCTGAATTCGTAGTAATTTATTACCTGTGCCACCATATGATAAACAATAGTTTAGCAGTATTTGTTCCTCCTGCCACTAATTTTATTTTTCCTAAACCTTACTTTGTGTAAATTGATGACAAAACTGGGACATTTTCTACTACCCATCTACATATTATGGAAAAAAACACCCAAATACCAATACCAGTTGAAATAATAATAATAATAGTAATAGTAATAATAATAATAAAAAAAAAATAAATAATAATAATAATAATAAAAAAAAAATTCTCACCTTTGGCATAATATTTGCAATAGAAACATTATTGGACATGGTAAGGAGAACATTAAAGCATGGGCTGCCACATGCCACTGTAAAGTACAGTTCAATAACATTAATTCCTTCTTCCCCTTTTAACTTTTACCACCAGCATCTTGGAAAACATATCCAAAAGGCCCCTTCAACAGCTGAGTATCTAACGAGTATAACTGATGAAAACAAAGCCTTGGAGAGTCTACAAGGGATGTGAAGTCTGAAACTACAGAAATGTTTAAACCCCAAGCTAACGCTTAGATCACTGAAAAATAGTTCCCAGGTCAACAAAGCTCAAGCTGTTCAAACACCCACTGGGATATTTCCCAGGAAATTTACAATATTTATTTTACAGGACTATTTACTGGAAATGAAAAAGAAGGGAAGTTGGATCAGTGGGCTACTACCATGGGCACATTGCAAGCCCTGCATGTGGAAAGCCCAAGCCAGCACATACCAGGCCACAGTTTTTCACCCTGTTTGGATGTTAAATGACAAACACTGTCACCATGTTATTGTAAAACAGAGGAAAATAGTAAGAAAAAAATCACTAGAAAAACAGACACTGTATTAATCTGTGGAGAAAATGGAACAACTGAATGATTCGGCTTTAATAATCCATGATCTCTGATGATATTATCATCATTTTAGGAGATGCATTTGAAAGCAGTGCAGCTGGGCAAAGCATCTTTTCTCCTGTGTGCTCCAGAACTGCTGGGCTATTTTTGAGTGAATTCAGAGTGCATGAGAAATTCCTGATTGACAGCTCTGGAGAATATATTTATCCACAGCCCAGGTAGAGGCCAGACAGCAACGATGAACACTGGCCCGCACCTCAATCCTGACCTTCGGGGGCAGGCGAGGAGCAGATTGGTTTGTGTTAGGGTCAAGTTCCATCAGCTAAGGATATTTTTGATTGATTGCTTCTTTTGCTTTGTTTATTTTTATTTTTTAAGTAACTCTGTTACTTTGGAGAAATGGGAAATCTGCAACTGAGGGATGTGAGGATCTGTCTGAGTTAGGGTGTAGCAGTGGTTCTCCCTCTCCTCTTTTTAAAGTAGATTTTCTGGGGTGCTTCCCCTTCCTTTCAGTTGAATTTATCTCCTAAGGGTAATTCTCGCGGTGATTAAGCTAAGGTAGAAACTTTTGATTATGAAGAAATTGCCAATAACAATTATTGCTGCTACTGCTGGTCCTATGCGAAGACCATCTCTTAAAACAGTAATTAATGCCCTAAGGTAGCAAGGCCTATTCCAGCATTGGTATGAAAAAGTTATCTTTCGCTCCTTTTTTTTTTTTTACTTTCCTTTTTAATTCTCTTGAGGCACTGTCTTGCTCTCCTTTGCCTTTTTTGCTGCATGCTAGGCTTGATTCCTCCAGTTAAAATAGAAAAACTAGCTCTCCAATGTGAAAGAAAAGAAGAAATGTTGGAAGCTTCTAAAAGGAAGATTACACACACATTGCTTGATTATTTAACCCTTTACTTGCATATACACATGCACACACCTACATAAATTTTGTAATGTTTTAAATGATGAAATAAAGCTGAGGTTTTTGCTCTGTAAGAATGTAACAGGATATTTAAGGTGATTACTACACTAGGATGCACATCCCTAATGACAGCCCACAAAGCCTGTGTAAGCTGCAAACAAATTTGAAAGAAAAATATGACTCCTGCCTCAGACAATGTTTGACCTAAACAAGTCTAATATATTCAGTTTTTGGCACTCAGACCAGAAGCCTTTCTTCATCAGCTTCCTCCAGGGCAGAACCTGGGGAAAATAGTCTATGAAATAGATGTAATTTTGTTTCATGAGCTACTTCTTTTTCTCCTATCCACCCAAAGTATTTACTAATGAAGTCCTTGTAAATAGCAAGGGAAAGTAGATGTATATAGTAGCCAGTGAAAGGGAAGGGTGTTTGGGTGGGAAATGGAAGAGATAGAGGAAAAGTGACATTTATTTCCCAAATTAAAACCTTGAGATTTTTAGTCACACAACAACTTAATAGGTAAGAAGGTCGTGAATAAGCCAGCAAAAGAGAATGCATGTATTATACTGATAAATGTTGTTAAGTCACATGAAAAAAGCAGAATCTCAAAAGAATCTACCAGAGATGACATCTCTATATATATTAAAAATACAGCATGATAATTACCCTTGATTATAAGAGAGAAGCATTTGTAAGTGGAAAGACTACTCTAGTGTTACTTTCCAACTACTGCCATCAGACATACTTGTGATAATTTGATTCTCAAAATGCAAAGATGTCTTTTCTTTTTTTTTTTTTTTTTTCAATTTGCAAATTTATCGTCTGCAACTGATCAGAGAATGCCACTGCACTGGAAATACACCATGTAGCAAATTAAATTCTAGTCAATGGGAAAAGTGGTCTCATGGAATTACAGTGCTTCACATTGGGTTACATACATTTACATTCAATTAATTGTCATCTTTTTTTTTTTTTCTCAATGCTGTAGAAAATACTACTTTATTCTGTTCCTTAGAGAACTTCAAAAATAGTTTTAAGGCTCGGTATCATTCTAACATCATCCTAACTCACTCTAAACCAGAACTTAATCTCATTGCAACATGAATTAGAGCACAAGTGATACAACTGTAAGGCATTGGATAAGAATAGCAAAGTTACACTGCAAGCATTAAAAAGAGTAAGAAATCAAATTATTTGTTTACAAGATCAAAATAGAAAGGTGGAGACAGTTGGCAGGCTCCAGCTTCCAGCTCTAATGAAGCATGAACTTGTTTATGGCATTTAATCTAAATTTATAAAAGTGTATATAATATAGCACTGGCTACTGCTTAATCTTTACTGTATCTTCAGGTATGAAGCCGTCCAACACAGGCAACTGATTTTGCCTCCTTTGCAGCAGTGACTCCCAAATCCATACTTTAGGAAGTATTAAAGAAAAACCCAAAATCTCATGGAAAGTAGAGAACAGAGAATGGATAGGTCTGGTCAGTGGTGCAACAGAAATAAACGACCAAAGAGATGTGTTCATTTTGAACCAAGCCAGAGGCTGAGAGACTTGTTCCTCTCTCTCTAACCTAAGGCCAATGAAAAGAAACATAACAAGAAAATTCAACTACTGTAAAAGAATTCTTCACAGTATTTGTATGGATTGCTATTTACAATTTAAGATTATTTCACTCTCTTTTTATTTTTTTTTTCCCCTTGGACGGTAACACTAGCAAACAGCAGTTTGAAGGCCTCAGTGGAGATGATTCAGTCTATTTGGAGAATATGCTGTAATCACTGAAAATCCTATCACTGGCTGCATTAACAGGTGAGAGTAGGATATTTTATGTCACAATTTAGATTCCTAAATCAGAAAGTGTCACAAACTGAGTCAGCTCAGATTTTCTCTTAATTGCTTAGCTGTAACTGACTCCAGGGCTTCCTCAGGGGTAACCTTTTTTCAGCGTAAAATTTTCTGATGGGAGAAGCTGAAACCTGCCTGAATTTATTGTCGGTTTCCAGACGCACGATGTCTTACTTGCGGTAGCTGACTGCCAGACACATGGAAGCTCCAGACGTTTCCATAGTATGTGCTTGGGTTAATTGCTCAGCACTGGCACAGAGAGTCTCCTCTTGCCAGGGAACACGGAATTTTGCTGTACAAGAGCTGCACAGGTGATTTGTATAAGAACAACACACTTGCAGGGAAAGCCTTGTGTTTACAAATAGACCCGGTGTTTCCTGAAAGTATTGAACTGCCAGCACTTTGTAAGATACATGTGTGCCTGCAGATATTTCTGTAATTCCAGACAGAAGCTTGGTGGTCCTGAAGAAGTACATATTCTGTAGCTTCCAGTCTCATTTCAAACCAAATCGCAGTAATAAAATAAAATAAAATAAAATAAAATAAAATAATTTATTGCAAATAACTGTAAGTTGATTCAAGCAAAAATCTTCAAATCCATCCAATCAGTTCCAAGAAATTACTAACAGGACTCATCTAACACTCTCAAGTATGGCCTGTAAAAGATATATCATATGATTTAAAAGGATTAAAAATTGAATCAACCATTTCACTACTGTTACTGATTCAGAATGAGCTGCTCGGGTTATGTGCAAAGTTCTTTTATTCTTTTATTCTTTTGCAAAGGCAAAAAGCAAACTAGAACAGCCAAATTATTATCTCATCTTTTTTTTTTTTTTAATTTCTTTTCCATTTTTTTCTCTGCTTTAAAAAATTTGGTATACATAAAAGTTATTTGTTGTCCAAATGCAATGGATAGACATCTAACTCCCTAAAAATTCTTGGTCTTTTGATCTCTGTGAAAATTATTAACCATGAGATTTTCACCCATAATGAGAGGACATCTGAACTATCAGTAATATCCCCTGTCCCATCAATTGTTATCCAAATATCTTTGTATTCATTCATAACCCATTCATTCTTCTATTTTTATATGCAGTTATAAATGTGGATGACACAAAAGAAGCCTCAATTGAAATTGAGATGTACATCCAATATTGCCACTTTTTAGGGTCTCTGGAAACATTATTATAATGCTTTACAGATATCATACTGTCAAACTAAACTAATTTCAAAACCAAGAGGAATGCCCTGGAAATGCAACAGCACATGACTGTGTGTCTGCTGCAAATATTTAGAAACATACTAGAAAAAAGTACTTAACAATGAGAAGTCTTGGATTTTCACAGTAGACCCAACCAAGTGAACCATGTTTGCTTTATGCTCCTCTATATGTCAACCTATGAAGCACTGTGCAATTGGAATGGAAAAGTCTGGTTGCTCTTTGGATCCTTGTAGGTCTTGATTGTCTGAAAACCAAATCAACCAAAACTGCATCCCGTTTATTAAAATTGTGTGCACATACACATAATGATACTAACCGAGGCTGGCATAGATGGATGGCGCAGACCCGAGCTATCAAGAAGAAGATGAAAAAATTATTGTCATGATCCAAGGGAAAGGAGGAGCTGAAGAAGAGCTTATGTTACAACTTTCAGTGCATGGCATTGTCACAGTTAATGCTCTAAAAAAATATGTTGAAGGTAGGTAGTTTTTGATCTTTCCAAATTAGAGATTGGACAATAAATGATCTAATGACGTAAACAGTAAAGTAAATTGGAAGCTAGGAAACCATTGCTTCTGTACAGAACCAATGAAATAACTATAAATTTGGGGCTTAATTTCAAAGTAAGTGTGACATGTAAGTGTAAAATTCAGGGCTTTTTTAAGGTCAAGTATAAACAAAACTGCAGGAAGCGTCCAAATTTAGTATTATGTATTTTGTTACAAGATGAAAGAATGTAGATTTTAATATAGTAATTGGACTTCTGGCACTATTGCAAACCAGCATGTTTATAGGAAAAATTAAATTTGTTTTCAGAAGTATATATATGAAGTGTTTGAAAAGGATGTACTTTGTGTTTTATATTGAAATTAAAATTCAAGTGTTGATTATGAGGTGAAATTTTATGCTTACACTGAAGTTCATTATGAAGTAAAGACAATATTAAGTAGCTTTTTAATGATAAAAATGACTTTAACTAGATTCCTAGATTATTTTCTAATAGTCTATGACTAATTGTGAAATTTACCATTTTACCATGACTAATGTGTGAAATCTGTCATCTTTCCTCATGATTTACACAGGGCCCTAATAAGAAGTACAGAAAGTTGATAATATGACATGAATAGTAGCTTGTATTGTATTTGCTCACTTATTTCAGGAGAGATATTTGTCACTGCATTTCATTAGAGCAGAGACTCTACCTATGATATCACTACTGGAGTCTATCAGAAGTCTACCTTTACTAACAGAACCAAGCATATCCTTGTCTGTTTTTCAAAAATTTTATCAATTAATTCAATGCTGTCACAAACCAAGCCATTACAAATACACTCTGGAAAGGGAGGACTACTGCCTTCTTCAGCTTCCCATAATCAGACAGTTAACAGACAAAGTCTTCCACAAAAGCAGGAAATTTTACATAATCTGGTTGGTTTTACCAACTACTCGAAGGAACTCCTCATTTCCAAACTCCTATATTATGTTGGAAATCCTTAAATAGTTGGGAATTAGTTCAGTTCTACATATATTTCTTACAAGCACAGGCTGGACAAAGCAGGGAAGGTAAAAAATTAAATTTAACAACAATCCTATCAAGGGGGTGCTGATGGACAAAAATCTGGCCATGAGCAGGCAGTGGGCACTTGCAGCCCAGAAGGCCAACCCCACCCTGGGCTGCATCAAAAGAAGTGTTGCCAGCAGGTCCAGAGAAGGGATTCTGCCCCTTGATTCTGCTCTGGTGAGACCTCCCCTGGAGCACTGTGTGCAGGGCTGGAGCTCTCAATAGAAGGAGGACATGGGCCTGATGGAGCGGGTCCAGAGGAGGGCCACAAAAATGCTCAGGGGGTTGGAGCTCCTTTGCTCCGAGGACAGGCTGAGGGAGCTGGGGTTGTTCAGCCTGGAGAAGAGGAGGCTCCGGGGAGACCTAAGAGCAGCCTTCCAGTACCTGAGGGGGCTGCAAGAAGGCTGGGGCGAGCCTGTTTCCAAAGGCCTGCAGTGACAGGACAAGGGACAATGGGTTTAAATTGGAGAAGAACAGATTTCGATTGGATCTTAGGAAGAAGTTCTTTCCAATGAGGGTGGTGGAGCACTGGAAGAGGTTGCCCAGGGAGGTGGTTGAGGCCCCTTCTCTGGAGACA
>BJBW01001030.1:0-34972 GCA_004320125.1 Scolopax mira | reverse complement strand
CTGTTTTGTTAAATTGCCTTTGTCTCAACCCACAAGTTTCAATTTCAATTTTTCCCTCCTGGCCACGCTGCTGGTGGGGGACTCTGATTTATACGAGTGGCTGCCACATGGTCCTTTATTCCCATCTGCAGCCAAACCACAACACCAGTCTAGTACAATACACAAGAATTATATTGACAGCGAGATGCAGGAAGGAAGTGTGAGACAGAAGGGTGTCGTGGTTTTGACCAAATTGACTAACCAGAACGACAGATGGCCCCTCCCTCCCCCCCGAAGGAAAAGACAGGAGAGGAAGGGGGGAAGAAAAAAACTTCTTCATTTAGAAAAAACTAAACTACTTTAATGAAAATATAAATAAGTAATGAAATAATAATAATAATAAGGAAAAGGAAAAGAAAGGAAAAAAATGTATACAGTATATACAAAACCGTCTCAAGCTCCCAGGGTGATCATCACCAGCAGGCACAGGGGAAAGTCCCAGGCTGGACTCGGTGATGGACAGGAGCTGGATTCCGGATCTGGAGTCAGGAACGCTTGGATCAGGATCAAAGGCAGATGAACAGACAGGGTCCTCCTTGGACGTCGGCCACTGAAGGAAGAAAGTTGACCCTTTGATCTTTCAGCATTTATACTGAGCATGATGTGGATGGGATGGAATACCCTGTTGGTCAGTTTTGGGTCACCTGTCCTGTCCGCTCCTCCCCACAGGTGGGACCCCTCTATGCGTTTCCGCTTCTGACCCTCCAATGGGGCAAATAACAAATTTGCCTGACCTTGGTTGCTATTATATTATTATTAAGTTGCTTATACTTATAGTAATAAGTATAAGCAAGGGCCTCCCTCTCTGCATACCATTCCTTGGTGTAATCAAGTCTTATCACCGTGAAAGGGAGCAGTTTTCTGAACAATACGCTGTTAATTTCAGAGTTTTGTTAGTTAGAAGAGGCCCAGTTGAAAAAAGTAAAATTACTGAACAGAAAATTAGTTCTGTTTTACCTCAAACCAGGACAAAGGGGTAGCTCAAGTTTAAAAATCCTTGCAGAAGTTATACAATTAGACTTGTCCATCTAATACAAGACTGGATATCTGCAGGACTAAGGGTGGTGGTGTGGGAAGGTCAGATACACATAAGTTTTTTTAAGAATAATCAAACTGAATAAACTATCTGCCCTCCAACAGATTTTTAAAATTTGTAACGTGTTTGCAAGAACAGGAAAAATATAGAAGTGCTTTTTGAAGGCAATGAAACTATTATTATGGCTCAAGTTGAGTGCGTGTGGCCAGGCTTATGACTGCATCACAATAGCGAGTCCTGTTTGAACACAGGAGTTGAAAGGCTTTGAAGCCCTGTTACTGAGGATAACTACTAGTGGAGAACAGATTTGAACGGCATATATACCTGTAGGGAAGGTGGAAATAGTTCCCAAGAGTTAAGCTCATAAACATGACATACGCTGGGTAGAATAACCCTACGCTTCTTCAGTAGAATTGCATGAAAACACTTATTGTTGGTAATGTTTATTTTACAATTATATATACATATATATGTGGGGATAAGCATTTTATTGCATGAAAAAATGTACTTTTGCCTCATGTAACTGGCCCTTCATCCAGCAGTGCCACATAGCTGCACTGAGAATACCGACTACTGAATAAATAATGTACTTGGTATTTTTTATTAATTGCCCAGATATCAACAATAGAAGCATGAACTCAGAGATACAGGAGCCACATGGCAGGAGAATACAGTGACTAGATCCATAAACTTCAATTAAAGTCCCTGACAAAAAATAGTAAAAATAATAATGATATCATTCAGTGAATGAGTCCCTCATATTCATTAACAATTCCTGATGGCAGCTCCTGGGAGAAGGAGGGAAATGGTGGAAGAAAGAGGAGATAGGTAGCACACAACAAATTCAAAATGCCACCCAATTGTGCTGTACAGGTAAGACTTTCCTTAATGCCACTGAGCCACTGATTGCAGAGAGGGTGGGTCAAGCTTTCTGTGGCTATTAGCAGTTTGTCCTGATTGTGAAGACATAATTACGTACCATGCTCCCATTTACATTTCTCACTGCCCCCTCAGATATAATTGACTGTGCAACTATTCCCAAGCTCAAAAACTGGTTCTGATTTGCAGTCCCTGCTTTGACAGCATAGAGTAAATCTTGTGATGCTTTGCTGTTACTTTGTATGGCAAGTACTGGGCATACCAATTATTTGTGCTCCAATACAGATGTATTCAGTGTCATACAGTGCAAAGTGCTGCAGGAAAGGGATATCACCAGGCTACAAGTGCCCTAGCATTGATAAGGTGGAGAGAAAGTACCTGTGAGTGGAACACAGGGCACTAAACCTCTTTGGGCCATGGTCTTATGAAAAGTTTTGATACATCACAAAACCACAGAAAAACCTGTAGGACAGAGAGTAATTACTCCAAGAATCTTCAGCACTTGATCAATTTTGCTAAGTAGTGTTCCTTAGTTTCTCTCCTTAAAGTGGATATAAAATAATGTAAGGTTTATTCAGGACCTGATCGGGGCAAAGAAATCTGAACAAAAACAAGACTGTGGGAATGCAGACACTTCCACTTTTAGGCTGAAGATGTGATTTTTCTGCCTTCGCTCCTAGAACTTTTTATTATACATTTAAGGAAATATTACACTATAATAAAGAGGTTTTACAGTGGAATTAATGGCTGGCAAATTTAGAAGGGATTAAGAGGAGAGACTTGATGTGCCATGTGCCATTGGCTCATGTAATAATTTGCTATTATCCCACAGAATGTCAGCTAGTCAAACACAATAGCTCAAATCTGGGACGGGACTAATAATATATGATCACTACTGTAGCTTACATTTATGCAGGCTTTAAGCATGAGCAATCAATTTTCAAACTTTTAAGAAAAAAAGTACCATTGTACAGAGAAGGCATTTGAAACTGCCTCCTCTATGCTACTGATGCTGAGGGCTGAACAGAGTTACGCTCTGATTTGGTGAGTAGTATCACAACCATGACCCAGTCCCTCATGAAATCACCAAAGCTTGTTTTTTGATTTTCCTCAAGCAGAAAGTTCTCTCATACATGCACATATTTCTTTCTGGCTCTTGAAGGGTGAGGGTGGTGCTGAACACCAGGAAATAAAGAGAGAGAAGGAAAGGGCAATCTTTATTGTTTTGCCACCTTAGGCAAAGGCATCTGTAAATGGCAAGGAATCAGACTTGGTAAGCAGCTATTGCTGGTCCAATTTCCATAATTTCCATGGAAACCTGACCAATTGCCAGACTATACATGCCAGTGTACATGAATGCTGTTGTGTATGGGAAAGGGATATTGGACCAATCTGTTTTTCTAAGTTCCTCAGGGGCTTCCTAGCCCCCTTACTAGCCACTAATACATTCATCCCAATTACCCTCCCATACAGTCAACTAAATCTAATGAAAATGAAAGGTGGACGGAGCTAAAGACTGCACAAAAATCATAGGGTGCAGAAGGACATATGAACCTAGGTAGTTGTTTCTAAGGAGTGCTACATACATTAAATTTACCTGTGGCTCAGCCAATATTGTATGCTATATAGAAACATTCATGTTAATTGAGGTACCTCCTTTTGCTCAAGTTACAGAGCACTATTATGAATATCTATGCTCAAAGGTTGCTTGCTGATGGTTTAACAGCAATTTTTGAGAATTAAAAGCCTTTGTATACAAGTTTTGGACACTAAAACATGTAGAAAAAAGAAAAATTAACCTATGCATGGAGTATATTATTTTAAATAGAAATTAATTTGCAAGAAGGTTCTACATTTTGAGTCACTTGTGGGACTGGAAAAAGAAAAAAAAAAACAACCAATAAGAAAAAGAACAATGGTTATTGGAACAGAACAGCTCAAACCTGGCAAGGAAAATCAGCCAGTTTGCAAGGCTGGAAGCTAGTCAGCCAATGAATGGCAATAAATCCCAAGCAGTGATTGAATTCAGCACAGGATTTCTTTCTCACTTTTGAGTCCTAGTTTATAGACCTCAGGACAAGGTTTGTTAAATTAGGCTATAATTCCTACATTATAAAATGACATCTTAATGGTTCTGATCTTTTGAAAGACTTTTAGCAGATTAAGGGTGATGGGATAGGGGAAAAGATTTATTGCATTCTCAAAGCCATGTGGTAATCCAAAGGGATTTATAGACAGTACTCTTCACTACTTGTGCTGAACAAGGATGTGAATTATTCAATTCTGATAACTTGAGAATCCTCTTACAATACCATGTGATTTTGACAAAATGTGAATATTGCTAAAAAAAACATTCAGAAGTATATTTTTCTCCTTTTCCTATTAGCTACCTTTAAAGGAGTAGAAACTTGGTTCTGTATAAATTTTAAGTCCCTTTGGACAGTTTTTGTTCAGAGCTCACATCCAAGTTGAATGTCTGTGGATACAGCTAGTGGAGAATTTCCATTAGAAACATTTTTTCTAGCTGTTAGAGTGTGCAAAGCTGCTGAGGTTAAAACTTTGTGCAAGAATATTAATTTCAGTTTGGAAAAGAGTGTTTATTATATGATCAGCCCAAGGTTAAAGATGATATCTGTGGCAGTAGGGAAATCCTAGAGCAGAAATACAAGCATGAGGGGAAATTTGATTGCAAAAGAAATAGTTGTTAGTTCAATAATAATGTCATAGAAGAAAAGCAAAAAGTCAAATAAGTTTGATACACTTTTTTTTTTTCTTTTTGCTAGATAAAATCACTAGTTTCATTCAAAGGGGTCTGCTTTTTAGACTGATCTGAACTGCTAGACAAGCTAGACTCCCTTAAAAGTTTGTGCAGTTTTGGTACATCTGAGTATAAGTACCTAAGAAATTGGGCCACATATAGAGATCATATTTCTCATACCCAAGAGAGTTCTAAGGTATTCTGGAAAAGGCAGAGCATAAGCTGGAGATTGGCAGTGGAAGCCAAACAAATTCACGCTTATAACAGGCCTTGATTTTTTTTTTTTTTAACAGTCATGATAACTGATCATATGCACAATTTACCATGGAACAGGGCAGATACTCCATCACTTGAAAATTTTAAATCAAGTCAGAGTGTTTTTTTCAAATGATATGTATTTACTAAGATGCCAGCACCATGCGCCAGCAGGGAAGGAAATGGGAGAAACTATGTTTTGAAATTTGTTACTCTGCATCGTGAAGGAGAATCAAACAGGAAAAGATTCCTTCTGCTGATCAGACCTAGCATCTTTCTATAGTGCCATGCAGTGACAGGATTTCAATGGTGTCAAAATCTTCTTTAACCTATTATTTGTTTCTGCAGAGAGGCAGGAAAGGTCCCCAAAGACCTAAATATGGAAAGTCTGATATAATTTCTCAGGTTAACTTTTTGCTACCTACACAAGGAAGACTGCTTGTGCGTGCTTTTTCTGCTTTTGGTCAGAGCAAAATCTTTGCAAAGATTTATATGTTTCCATCACAAACAATGGTTACTGTATCTTTTGTGATTTTACACACTTCTATACCAAATGTCCATCTGATGTCTTTATTTCATTTTATTTTATTTTGCCTGCTGTGTTCTTCCCATCGTAATCCAATTTGTAATACTACTTAAAAGCCAGTGCTGTTTCAACTGGGGAAAATTCCTGCCTTTCCAATATATATTATTTATTCCTTTAGATGTGGAATTACTGTTCTCACAATAGTTGCCACAGAGCATAAAATTACTTCAATGCTAAGTTAGCAATTGGAATTACACCCTTGTCATAATGCTTTTAATTAGTCATTCCTCATTGGAATGGAATCTGCTGTAATAGTTCTTTCTCTTGATGAAAGTGATTTCCACTGGAAGAAAAAGTATCTGTCCCCAGCCATGCTAAATTTGAGACTATGACAAGTCATAGGGTTGTATCCAGGATGTACAGTATGCTTTATCTCACTGTGCTTGGCAATAGCTCAGTGCAACAGTCAGCACTGTGTGATTTGCCCTGTAATATGTCTACAGAGTACCTAATAATCCACAGTGTGTTGTAACAACAGGCTCCTTATCATGATAGTTTTAAGAGCAAATTTAGGAAATTCAACAGGGTTAATAAATAAGATGTTCACTTCCATGCAATAATAGTGTCAAGTCTATTTAGAGCCACATCTAATGGGCTGAATTGAACTGTTATGAAGGGATGAATTGTAATATATTGTCACTCTTGAGTGAGGATCTAAGCTCTGCAATTGAAACAGTCAATAGTTGTTTGTTGACCGTCTCAGGCCAAATGCATGCCAGGCGTCAAACCTAGGAATGGTAGGTTGTGGTTTCAGTCCTTGTAGTTGGGCTCATGTCACTGAGCTTTACAGACCCCAAGTGGGAGTGATGGCAGCAGGACAATTACATCAGTCTCTGGGCTCGAGGGACCATGGTGCTGCAGTTGCCATACTAAAAAATCCCTCCTGGTCACAACTCTGCCTAGTCTCTCTCCCACCTTGCAAGAGTCACAGAATCACAGAATGGTTCGGGTTGGAAAGGACTTTAAAGATCATCGAGTTCACACTCTCCTGCCATAGACCTCCTACTAGATCAGGTTGCTCAAAGACACATCCAACCTGGCCTTGAACACCTCTAGGGATGGGACATCCACAACTTCTCTGGGCAACCTGTTCCACCTGTTGCCTCACCACCCTCACAGCAAAGAATTTCTTCCTAATATCTAATCTCCCCTCTTTCAGTTTAAAAACATTGTCCCTCATCCTATCACTATATACCCTGATAAAGAGTCCCTTCCCTTCTCTCCTGTAGGCCCCTTTTAGGTACTGGAAGGCCATTATAAGGTCTTCCAAGAGCCTTTATTCTCCAAGCTGAAAAACCCCAACTCTCTCAGCCTGTCCTCATAAGAGAGAGCCCTCTGATCTTCTTCATGGTTCTCCTTTGGACTCCCTCCACCAAGTCCATGTCCTTCTGTACTGCTCCAGAGCTGGAGGCAGTACTCCAGGTGGGGTCTCACCAGAGTGGAGCATAGGGGTAGAATCATCTCCCTCAACCTGCTGGCCACACTGCTTTTGATGCAGCACAGGATGTGGTTAGCTTTCTGGGCTGACAGTGCACATAGCTAGCTCATGTCAAGCTTCTCATCTACCAACACCCCCAAGTCCTTTTCCTTATGGCTGCTCTCAATCCATTTTCCATACAAGCTGTATTTGTGCTTGGGATTGCCATGACCAACATGCAGAACCTTATAGTTGGCCTCATTGAACTTCATGAGGTTTGCATGGGCCCACCTCTCAAGCTCTTCAGGTCACTTTGGATGGCAATTCTTCCCTCCAGTGTGTCAACCATGCCACACAGCTTGGTGTCTCTGCCAAACTTGTTGTGGGTGCACTCAATCCCACTGTCCATGTCTCTGACAAAGATGTTGAACAGCACTGGCCCCAGTACTGAACCCTGAGGAACGCCACTTGTCATTGGCTTCCACTTGGACATTTAGCTGTTGACATCAACCCTTTGAGTTCCACCATCCAGCCAGTTCCTGGTGCACCAAGTGGTCCATCGATCAAATCATTGCAATTGCCCACAGATTTCCTGTCTTGTGTCAGACATCATGTTTGGTTATTTGTTCAAGATTTTATTTCTACTCCCTGCTTCCTTTTCTCCCAGATCCCCCTTCCTGCTGAGGCAAACCAACCTCCACTAACTACTCCAGCTTCTTGGGCATTTCCCAGTCTAGGCCAGCCCAGGAGGTTTAGGCACATGTGTTGAAGTTTTTGGCATTAAGCCACTACCAGCTATGACCCTTCTCATCAAAAGATATAATAGCAGCCCCTGGTACCACTTCACCGCTCTGAGAAGAATTCACCATTTTTCTGATCTTCTGCTACTGCAGAGATGCAGAAGGAACTTCCTTAGGCCAATTCAAAGCCCCACTCTATAAAGTGGAAAAAGATGCTGGAAGGGGGAGTAAATCCGAAGAGTTTGTTCATGTCACATTTACCGTTGTCGTGGTTTTGACCGAATTGACCAACCAGAATGACAGATGGCCCCTCCCTCCTCCCCCCCCTTAAGGAAAAGAGAAGAGAGGAAGGGGGAAAAGAAAGGAAAAAAAGAAAAAAAACCTCTGAGTTTAGAAAAAAGCTAAACTACTTTAATGAAAATATAAATAAGTAATAACCTCAAACCAGGACAACCATCCATGGTCAAACATACAATAGTGGACTGTAAAGGCAAAATATGCTTCCATCACTTTATCTCACATAAATGTTCACACAACACTGGGCTACACTACACTTGGCTCTCCTGATGTTTGTAGCTGCTGGTGGATAATAAACATCCCCAACCCTATAAAATAGGGGCTATCCTTGTCTCACTCCTACTCCAAGCACTTTACAAAAACAATGCATTAGGCTATGGTAGTTCAACAACTGTCTAGTTAAGCAAAATGACTATTGGTCTCTCTGCAGTTGTAGCTCATACAGTTTCCAGCCCATTTTGCTGAGGAAGGAATTTTGTCTAAGACAGTAATATTTGTTTCAGCATTATTTTGAGTTACAGTGCTGCTCTTCATTTCAGTATTTCCTGAAAAGCAATGTGCACATTCTGCAAGCCAGAGGGTAACTGGATAATCCTGTCTTTCACCAATATTTTTTTTTTACTTTAGCTCCCTAAACCTGGTAAGAGTTGTGGAATTAGGAAGACTATATGAAGATTGATTGCTCCTGCTGTTCCTATCTAAGTTTTGTTCAGCTGCCAACTTCAACTTTATTTGATGAGACATAGGACTCCCACACTAAGCACTCCTACAGAGAGGAGTAGAGATCAAGGGACAATCATGTGGGCCCTGAACATCCATACAAAACTGTTCTGTACAGGCAGGTTTTTTTCATATCAAGTGGGGAAACCAGGGGCATTCAAGTAGTCTAAAGGGACATAAAGCTATTGGCTTGAAGAGAATGTGAGGGAGATATAGGAGGAAATCCAATGTAATACAATCAAATACAAAGTTCATAGAAATACAGACCTTGTTAGGTCTATTGCTTATAGGAACAGCTAGTTCATTACAGATGCTGGCTTCTGCAAAATTGCTGTTTCACTTTGAACAATGTTATTAGTTATGACTATTTTCAATTTTGCCCTGGGCAGGAAAGCCAAATGGAAACAAAACATTTTTTAATTTGGGTTAAAATTGCATAAGTTAATGGAAAGTGTATTTCACAAAAATGCCCCTCACATTCTCTTCCATGGAACTGATTTTATGGTTATGCTACATGTCTCATAAACAGTCACTGCTGCTGAGATTTTCCCACATATTGCACTGTTATAGCTAAAGAGAATTTAATTTTGGACCTACTCCAAACAGAAATTAAACATTTTTAAATGGAATTATGTTTAAAAAATTTAGTTCCAGGAAAAAGGTTCTATCCTTTGTAATTTCTTCCCTGTTAAGATAAAAACATGAATCACAATATTCGAATTTTATATGGGAGGAGAAATCCAATTTATGAATTAGTCTAGCTTTGATTATATAGTTACTTAGAAATCATATCTTTGTAGCTGCCTATTTATAATTTCACAGCCTACATCATTCTCTTCAAATAAATCTCATGATAACAATTAATGAATGATGGCATCTTAAAAATGAGGAAATATCACTAAACATATTTCTGATGCAAACTCATTGAAATCTTTGGAAATTCTCTTTGACTTCAGTGGTCTATGGATCTGGTCCCTGGTGTGTTTATTTAGCTTGAAAATGTTCCCAAGGTTGCGCTGCCCTGAATGAGAAATAAAGTAATTAAATTCCAGATATTATGTAGCTTAGTAGAAGGGGAAAAAAAATTGAGGTCATGGTGTGGTTACACATTTTTTGTTCTTTTTTGCTGCTTTTTCCCAGTGAGGAAGTAGGTAAAGCTTTCATCTCTTTTGGGCTAGCAGTTATGTGGACTAGATAATAGCAAGAATTTAATCTAATCAGTTCAATGAATTTTGCCTAATTAGAAATTCATGCAGATTGTCAAGTTCTAAGTCCTCCCAAAATCGCTCTGTTTTTTTTTGAGAAGTGCATAGAACGGTTTTATCCACAGACTGTTGGGTTCAGCTAATTACATTAAGAACTAATACAATTTCCTTGTCTATGCTGCTTGTACAGGAAGATGATTGTCTAATCCTTTAAGCAGTACATTTAATTTTGGTTTCTATTTCAAGTCTTTAAATTGTGTTAACTACTTCTAGTTCTCAAGGTAAACTTAGTTTAAATCTTAAATGTTTACTTCTCAGTAGCTTCAAGGATGAAACTGCTCCAGTTTCATCTCAGACAAGGAACATCATTTCGTGCCCGTTGGTTCCAAGCTGGAGGGCAATGGTGGAAGCAGGAGATGATAGGGAAGAAAACTACTTTTCTAAATCAAGTTCCGAACTTCATCTGCAAAATTGTCACACATTGGTTGGCTAAATTGTTCAATGCTACACTGCAGTCATTATCACTAATTATCTGTCTCTCTGTCAGACATGTCTAATCTAGCCATCCATCTCTATCTAAGTATTTCAAATTTGCATTTGGAAGTACATAATGAAATTATACTTGGCCTAGCAAATCTGTGTACATTAATTACATTTCCTCACTTTGGAAGTTATCTTTCTGTTGTATCTTTGAAATAGCATTGGGGGAGAAAAAGAGTCTAAAAAAGCCTCTTGAAAAGCGGGTGTCCTGGCCTAAAATCATATGCAGATAACATTGTCCTTCTGTTTTTGTAGTTTTTATTTTAAAAATTAAATAAATAAAATTAGAGATGCTGACAATTATCAATATTTAAGCCCTGGAGCTTTGATGGGAGTTAAACACCCTTTTTGGTTCTCAACCTCTAGTATTTCACCATTGACCCTTACTCAGATTGTATGCATACATTATAAAGAATCTGTGCTGGGAGTTCCACTATGTAACAATTTCATAAGTGACCTGGAAAAGGGAGTGAATAATGTTGGGGCAAAGTTTTCTGACTACAGACAAAACTAAGGCACCTAAAACTGTAGCAGAACAGGAGGAACTATAGCATATCTTATGATACTGAGTGAGATGATCATAAAAGAGCCAGTGAAAGCCAAAAGAAAATAATGCACCTGGGAACACTAATTCTACCTGTAGTAGTGAGCTCATCTTTAGTAATGGGCTCAGCAGGAAGCTTCTGAAAAATTATCCTGGCTGTGGCAAATCTGGGTGCCTTCAACCTGACCCCAGCTAATCACATCCACCTCCTCTAAAAAACCCCTATGTTTTCTTGTTTAATGGTAGAGTTTTTCTGAATTTTTTGTTAGCTTCCAAGTATTCATAGACCTGCGTCAGAGCACAGAAAGAATAATTAAGGTGACAAAACCAACAAAACCAACCAACAAAAGGTAACTTCTAGTAGGGGTGAATCAAAGCATGAGGAAAGGGGTCATGAAGGGAGTAACAAAATAGACTTGCTGAAAGGAAAATTGCTCTTAATTCAGCAGAAAGGTTATGTGCAGATATTTTCCTGAAAACATCAGATTGTTGATGAAAACAATGGAGTACTTGCGATAAACATGGAGAACTACACAAAAAACCCTATTAAGCCACTGCATACATCTACAGTACACCATCATTCTGGCTCCTGAGAGGAACTTTTCTCATTCTATGCCGAAAGGCTACACTCAAAAGAGCACAAAACAGAATGACAACCATGCAAAGAGACAGTAAAGATCCTGAAAATTTTCAGCCTCCACAGGCAGATTCACAGATGACAGGGGTCACAGGTATACAGTCAATTCTCAAAAATCACATATTATGTAAAGACAGTGAAAAAGAGAAGAGCACAGGACACACAGTATTATTATTGAGTGGCCGATCTTATAAAACTTGTAACAGAAGAACATTTTCCAACAACACATAACTAAATTGTTGTCCTTTTGACACAGTATTTTATAGATGGTCACAGTATTAATGAATTAAAGTTAAATAAGAGAAAGCCTCAATGGTACCTGTTAAATTCTTTAATCAGGATATAACCTCTAATTCAGTGTTGTCATAAACTAGACGGGTATACCACACTTATTTTCAAAAGTATCCAGCATCATTTGCTGCTAACAACCAAGAAAGCAACTGGCTGGGACTTGGCCTGATCTCATGAATCTATTCTTGTGTTGCCTTCTTTTTCTTATACCAGTACTAGAATTATCTTAGTCATCACTGCCCTATGTTCACTGAACTTTGAGCTCCATATCTAGGTCACAGTGATAAGATGGGTCACTTATTATGTCATGTAAACTAAAGACACTGCACTATAGACATATGTTTTATAGAATGGTCACTGTCAACATCATTAGAACATGACATGGATGTTTTTTGTTCATTGAAAGAACGAATGTTATCTATATTTCCTGTTTTAGCCTGCAAGGAGTTTTCAGGGGTGTCGTGGTTTGGCCTCGGTGGGCAACAAAGGACCACATGGCAGCCGCTCGCACAGAACAGAGTCCCCACCAGCAGCGCGGACAGGAGCAGAAAATAGAGAGAAAAAGGCAAAACTCGTGGGTTGAGACAAAGGTAATTTAACAGAACAGCAAAGGGCGCAAGATACAACAACAATAACACAGACAAAGTATACAACTGCGATTACGATACTGCCACTTGCCAACGCAGACAGAAGGCACCCGACCGCACTGCTCCCCCTGCTCCTCCTGCCCCGGGGGCGGGACTTCTTTCTCTTCCCTCACTTTCGGTCCCTCACTTCTGGTCCCTCCCCTTCCCCGGCTATTCCATCCCCCTGGGCGTGGCTCAAGTGGGATGGAATACCTGTGTCCCTGCTAGGTCCTGGGAACAATTAACCCTTTCCCCACCAGACCCAGTACAAGGGTGAAATAGTAATAAGAAAACAAAAATTTCTCATTAACTCCATTTCTCATAAGTATGAACAGATGCAAAAATTGCAAGCTAGTATTAAGAAATGCTATTCAGAGCTAGTTTAGATCTGCAACTTTGTTAATGATTTCCTGATTCAGATAATGAATCACACCTTGATATTCTTACATCTTTTTCTTACACAAACACAAGCCTTCAAGACATTGGGATGATGCCAGTCCACTCATCTCACTTGTAAGTTATTCTTCACCTACCACTTTAAAACAAGTATCTATAGCAGACTTTTTTCTTTGCCAGTCCTCTAAGGGAATTCAGCCTTACAGGTGCAAAATCTACTGGATGAAATACTCTTCTCCACCCAGTCCTAAAATGAATGAAAAACTTATTAGCTTGATGATTTTTAACCTGATGGTTTCCATTACAGTGATGGACAGCTGCCCTAGTTTCATCTGGGAAAGAGTTAATTTCTCTGTCTAGTGATTGCTGTGAAATGAATGCCAGTAAGATCTATTGCTTTAGTTGATGATAAGTGATGTTTACATTATTCAAGGCCTCTATTTCAGCTTCTCATAGAGGAAAAGGCAGAATGATGGAATCGCCAATGAAATATTCCACACCATAGATATCACGCTTAATATATAAATGTGGGTTAGCTGGGGGACAGAAACCCCTGATCACTCCTGAGGATGATGCTGCCAATTCACCAAGCACTGAGAGTGTCTGGTGTTACTATTATAAGTGTTATTATTACTGTTTTTTTCCTTTTCTGATATTCTATTAAACTGTCTTTATCTTAACCACTAAGTTTGTTTTCCTTCCCCCTCCATTTCTCTCTTTAGGGGGAAAGAGGAGTGTGAGTGTATGGCTGCATAGTGAAGGTTAAACCATGACAACAGAAGAAAACAGAGAAAAAGAAATGTGTTCAACTTCAGAGGATCAGGCTGCCAGAGCTCGGCTACCTGTTAGACCGTAGAACAGGTAAAGGAGGCTTTTGTCTCATGCTTGCTAGTGATATCTCACCAGCAAGGAAGAAGACTTTCCACCTTCTGCCTCTGCCTCTGATAATCATATTATAAAATTGGAATTTTAATGAACCACAGTTTGTTGCAAAAGATAATATAGACAATTCACATCTTTGTATCTCTTCAGGACACAGCATAACACAGCTGGAATGCACCAGCCAATATTAAAAAGGCAGAATAACTCATGCAGTGATTCAGAAGGTTACCTGAAGGCAAGGTGTAAGGTATCTTATCAAGGACACTGCACATTTACCTTTATTTCACAAACATGTGGCTAAAAAAAATTAATATTTTAGACTGGTCTTGAAACTCAGACTAAACAGTTCAATTGGACTTTATCAAAACTATTTTATCATATTCTTTTTAAATGGGCAAAAAAATCCCCTCATTTACACTTGAGTCTTGTCTCTTAACCTCTAGAAACAGAATTTTCACTTTGCTATTTAAACTACAAAAAAGTTACATTGCATTTGCATGTAGATAATAAATGTAGAAAAAAAATATGGTGCCCAGTTTGCAAATTCAGCTCATTAACTGTTTAAATTAATGTTATGCTTTAAGTTGACTGCTTTCTCCTTACTACATACATCACTAATGTGAATACTGATGCAGAAAGAAAACTCCTTAGAACTACTTGAGTAATTGTTGGGATTTTTCATCATTAAAATTATATACAAAGATAATTTTAAGTCATAGACAAAATTGTGATTTTGAAGACATTTTCTTTCACACAAAATTGGTTTTGGGATGAAGGGAAGAAAAGGAATTGTTGTGAGGACTTTGATTAAAACTAGAAAATTTTTAGCTAAAAAGTTGATTTATTGGAAAAGTAATAATCTGGTTTCTTAAAAGGACATTTTTCTTCAAAACCACAATGTTTTTATTGATCTGCCTCAGTGATAATATACCATATTTCAATCCAGGGAAAAGGACTCTATAACACATCATTACTTCAGGCGTATGACACGTCTTCTGAACACAGGAAACAAATTGATAAGGTTAGCTTCTCACATTCCAATGATTAACAAAGCTTTTGGTAACCCTTCATATTTTAAGGGCAAAATAAAGTAAAAAAAAAAAGAAAAAAGAAAAATTAGGACACAGGCAGAATTCATGAAGATTACTGATGAGAAAAGACTTGTGATCCATTTGAACATATTTTCTTGTTCCTCAGTGACAGGTCCTATCAGTGTAAAGATAGCAGGTTATAATTTTCAAGTTAAATTGGACTGGATATGTACTCTAAATTTTAGTATTTTGCACAGAATTATGCTTAGATAAAATATATTGTATGTGTCAACTTGAAAAAACTGTAGAACTGTAGTAGTCAAAAAGCTATGTATTCATCTGAATTGCTAACAAAAATAAATCTGTCTTGTCATAGAAAATCATTGGTATCTTAACAGGTTGTACCAAAAATATAAGGAATTTAACATTTATTTGCAGGAACGTTCCTCTGATTTCAAAAGAACTCATTGCCACAGCTAGTAAGTACTATATACATGTTCTGATTATAGCCTCATGCTCAGGATAAAATGTTGCCCAGACCCAAATACACTGATGCTCTTAAGGCTAAAAAGAGTTCTGTAATCTTTGTAATAACAGACCCCATGTCAGAATTGAGCCTGAGGGACTAACTGTGATTTATCTGTCCATGGAGTTGCTTTTTGCAACACCAGAAGATTTTCTCCACCAGGAGGAATTTCTCTTCTGCAGATCACTCCCAGGAAGACCCATGACTGAACTCAGCAGATTAGTGCTTGTCTGACTACAGACACCATGACAGTACAACGACCCCACTTAAGGGAAAAGCAACTGTATGAAAGGGGGATCAGACAGCACAAATTCTATCTCAGACCTGGGCTGAACACACAGAACAGACATACCTTTTCCATACAACTATTCAGGCAGCCTCTGGCCTCAATCCCAGGCTGAGTGACTGCCTGGTTCATCCTCATAAAACTGTGCATGAACACAGTTCCAGACAAAGCGCAAGGTCCTGCATGCGAGTCAGGACAATCTCCAGCACAAATACAGGCTGGGAATGGATTGAGAGAAGCCATAAGGAAAAGGAGACTTTGGGGTGTTGGTGGATGAGAAGCTCAACGTGAGCTGGCTATATGTGCTTACAGCCTAGAAAGCAAACCGCATCCTGGGCTGCATCAAAGAACTGTGGCCAACAGTTGAAGGAGGTGATTCTGCCCCTCTACTCCACTCTGGTGAGACCCCATTTGGAGAACTGTGTTCAGCTCTGGATCCCCCAACATAAGAAGGACATGGATTTCTTGGAGGGAGTCCAGAGGAGGACCATGAAGACAATCAGAGGGCTGTAGCACCTCTCCTATGAAGACAGGCTGAGAGAGTTGGGATTGTTCAGCCTTCAGATCTCCATGGAGATCTTATAACAGCCTTCCAATACCTGAAGAGGCTACAGAAAAGATGGGAAGAGTTTCTTTATCAGGGACCGTAGCGATAGGATGAGGTATAATGGCTTTAAACTGAAAGAGGGGAGATGTATTTTAGATATTGGGAAGAAATTCTTTGCTGTGAAGGTGATGAGGCACTGGAACAGGTTGCCCAGGGAAGTTTTGGATTCTCCATCTGTGGATTTGTTCAAGTCCAGGCTAGATGGGGGTTTGAGCAACCTGATCTAGTGGGAGGTGTCTATGCCACAGCAGCAGGATTGGAACTTGATTATCTTTGAGGTCTCTTCCAACCCAAACCCATCTATAGTTCTCTGAAAGCTAAGATTCAAGGTAATCAGGAGATGCAGATTCTCCAGGTGCTCTCACAATTGCAATCAAAGTTACCTATTGAACAGCGCTGGAGACTCAAGTTCTCTTACTACCTACTGAGAATACCACATGAGGATACCATTGTTACTAGCCTCTAGACAGCACATTCAAGAACCAATTTTACTGAAACCATCTCAAAACAGTCATTTGTGTTTCAGAAGACTGTTAAAAGCCACACAGACTTTCAAAGGACCTTGTAGAAAACATTATTAAAAATACTCTTGGTAGATTCATAGTAGGCAACTAAGTCTCTATCCTAGAAGCCTAAATAAAGATGGGAATACACAGGCATTTGCATATACACACAGAAATATAGGGATACATATACACACATAAGTGTACACATTGGCACATACACAGGAGTACACTCATTACTTCTGCTTGATACTTGAGTAACCAGCGAGCTGAGGCTGAAACAGAAAAAAACCAAGTAACTTAATCTAAATCATCAGAGACAGGTAAAGAACCATGCATTTCTCCTGGATCCTGAATCAACGAACCATAAAATGAGTGAGAGAAGTCTGTCCCCGGGGAGCTGGTACTAGATGGGCTGCAACTCCAAGTGCGACTTCACCATACACGTATCCAGGCTGCCTCCCTACGCCTTTGGGGATAGATATCCCACACAGCAGCTAAACAGCCTTTCCTTGCTGTCAGTTTTGTGTGCTGGATCACAGAGATAAAGGCATCTCTTCTCTTTTTCTAGTCACCACAGCAGATATATCAACTGTATAATTTCAGTATCAACAGTATCAACTGTAGAATTTCAGATTCTGGCACATCCTGGTGTGCCAATAGTTACAATCTGAGATCCCTGTCTCAGCATGTCTTTCAGTAAGGCTAAATTATTCCTGACAAATAGATGCCTGTGGTAGCTGATGAAAAATGAATGGGCTTGCCTTACCTAAACAGGGTTTCAGAGACAGAACTTACTGACTAGCTTGCAGAATTTCTCTCCTGGTTGCAGATTCTGGGATTCAGTGCATTAATGCTGAGTCCTTCGCACCTTACCAGGTTTCTTATTCAACTTTATTAATTTTTCCTTATCTCTCCTTTCTTATCCTCTTTCCTCCCACCCCCCAATTGCTGGTATCAGAATGTCTGAGAGTCAAAATTCACTTTTTTCTTCTGTCTCTCAAGCCTTCAGGAGGGTGAGACCAGCACAGCCAAAATATTTTTAAAATTCCCAGGTGCCAACAAATCTCAACCAAATATATTCCTCTCTGTCTGTGCTGCAACTAACTTCCCCTCTCCCTCCATTTGGTGTGATTTTTATGAAAGTCATCAGCAGGAACTATTTGAGAAGGTCATTTTCCACATGGAATGAGTAGAATATTAGGTGACAGAAGAGAAGTAACGTTTCATGAATCCAGTCTTCTCCTTCTGTCTGAAAATGACATCACCACCACCCCCAAATACACATACTAGAATCTCCACCATTTTCCTCCCCTTGTGAAGGCATCATGATATTTGTTGAATTGGTCTGAATGTCAGTCAAATAAAACACAATATATTCAACAGAGCTCAAATGGAAAAAACACCTCCTCCCCTAAATAAAGGAAACCCACCAGCAAAGCTTGATATGAAGTGAACTTAAATTCTTTGTTCTATAATTGCTCTGATTTTACAGTTTCCAAAGGATGTGTCATTATCACGTACTGCCCATTGGCAAACATGGCGGGAGTTGAATATATGGAGAAAATGTCCCTTTTATGAAGAGTAGTGCCCAGTTTTGTTATTTCCACAGCTGCAGAGAACATTTACAGTTCTCTCTGTAGTGCCTTTTCTATGATATAGATGACAAGAAAGAACACTGATTTTGAGTAGTGCTTGCGGGCAGTCAATACTAGTGATGAAGCCGTTGAAAATCAGGCTCACTACTTGTACCACTGAGCTACGGTCCATGGGGAAATTAATGCCCTTTCTACACTCTTAAATCTGAGTAAAACAGGGGTCCATTTCTGTCCATTGAAAACAATAAATAAATAAATAAATAAATAAGAGAAAAATAAAACCCAGTCCACAAAACATGATCCCTGTAGAAAAGAAGACTCATAAGAGGAAGAAAAGTCCTGTTGCTTAAGCAGTTGCAGAGATTTGTGAGACAAGCTATCCAAATTGATCCTATTATTTTAGGGATCTGACTGGGAGTGTCAGATATATTAAATACTTGATACCACTGTTTTAAGGACACCAATGTATCTGGTGTCTCTGGACATGATCCTCCAGGTATGTTTACATTGTCTAATTAGAGTTCTTTTGATTTAGCCACAAATCCTCCTTCCCTAAATGCTCATCATTCACAGTATCCAAAGCATCATCCGGATCTCAGTCTACTTGCTGTTCAGAAGAGTTAAAGCAGGGAGGCTATAACACCAAAAAGACTCTCCTACAGCAGATGCATGTTGAAGCTAAGATGCTTGTGGACAAGCTTTGTCCCATCCAGAGACATTCTTCAAGCAGTCCTTCTGGAAAAGAGCCTTCAAAAGAATTTGTCTTAAAGCACCCATATACAGAAGTCATAAAAGTGAAGCTTGAGGTGAACATACAGCCTTTTGGCTGGTGGTGTCCCCTTGATGTATCTTTGGCTATCTCCCTAGCAAACATGTTTTAAATCCAGGTCTTAGAATATCATGTTCCCCAGCCTACAGTATTTTAGCGGTACAATGGGCTGGAAAAGGAAAGGCAGCAAATGTATTTTGGTCAGGCATGAACGTGAAGAGCTTTAAGTGTGTAAAGAAAAGAAGAGCTGATGGTGTCCATGGGAAGGGTAATGGTGGACTTGATCCCAAAGAGTTAGTTGTAGTAGGAAGTTTCAGTCTGGCTGTGTAGAATGGCAAAGGAAGGCAGTAAGGTGGCATAGACTGTCACAATGGGATAGGTCTTATACCACAGATGCTCCACGATTTTGCAAGTGCACAACTAAGGCCTCACAAATAATGTCTAGAATGTGTTCCTTCTGTCTGCCTCAAAGTCATCATGTGAAAATGTGTGCATTTTAAATGTGTCAAGACATGCGCATCAAGGACACACATATATACACAGGTTGTTTCCTAATTTGAAAGGAGTGTGTAATTCTTGAGAGCGGTGCAGTTTTTCAAGAGCTCTTGCTAAGTGGTAAGGGAGAAGGAGAGAAGGACTGTTACCGCATGATAAGGAAGTTTCTGAATGATAATTTAAAGAAAATCTTTTAAGATTTGGAGCAACTTCATTATGCACACTTCTAAGTTTTAATTATTCCTATCTTGATCTCGCAGTTTCCTCATGAAACCTTTCAAAAAAACCCACACAGCTCATAGCTTATTTGGGACCTTGCAAGTCATAAACTCTACTTCAGCTTTGATTGATTGGAAATAGGTCTAATCTGATGCTTGCCAACCTTCACTGGAATTACAATACTGAACAAATAATCCCACAGGGAGTTTTCCTGCCAATCTCAATTTTAACTTGATTGTTTCTTAATGCCATAGGCGGTGTCAGAGACACTCAGGACAATATGTTGCCAAAAGGCACAAGTTGAAGAATAATCTGAATTATTACTCTTGATCCTAGTCTATACATATCTGTAAAATATTATGTATAAGCCATATGGTCTTATGTGGGGAGATTTAATAAGATTCTTATTTCCCTATTCTAAGCATTTAATGTGTAACAGAAGAGAAAGAGAGACAGGCAGACAGACAAAGATAAAAAGATAAAAAGACCATGAAAACTTAAGTGTTGTCTAATGGTTTGGGTCTTTTTCACCTCTGTTCTTATTATTTGAATGAAGACATTTTGCCTGATATTTATTTTATGGTCTTGATTCTTATTTGATCCTGAGAAACACTTAGCACACTTAATAGGGTTAAAAATGAAGTATTTTCCAGGACAAAAACAAAGACCAATAGCACACTATAGCTCGACGACAAAATATGGCAGCTGAAAGCTTCTTTTTCCTCCTCCTCTGAGGATTTCTCACTGGTAGTAGTGAAGTATATTGTACAGGGAGGGAAATCTGATTTACCACTAAAATTTGCTCAATACTTTCCCTTCACGGTGTCAGCAGTAATGAATTCAGCTGTGAAGGAGCCTCAGTCAAACAGCTTGATTCAGTTATTGAGTCCATAATGAAAAAAAAAAAAAGGAAGAAAAAAACACAAGTTGTTTTTTTTTTTTGTTAAGTTGTGGGTTTTTTTTTTAATATTGCACGTGCAAAAAAAAGGAAACTTTGCAAACTGCTCTTATATCCTGGACTAGATATCACTCTATATTTAACAGCTTTGCTACCTAGCTCCATACTTCCTAGCTTTGTGTTTGACTTTGGCTAACTTGACTCTTGAGCTTATTCATATCTTCCTTGTATTGTTTCCAGCTGACAAACTCTATTTTTTCCCCATTCTTAGTTTCTAAACACACACATCTTGTGTGTATTCTTTAACACATTTTCTATTCTTGATTTCACCCCAACATTAAGACTCTAGCCCCATTTTTTTTGTGTAGCATTACCTGACCATCTGTCTTAACAATACTTTCCATCTTCATTTCATCAGAGTATTGGCCTAAGAAGTGGGAGTGTGTTAATACAAGGTTATTATTGAAAATATTAAGTACAATCAATTCCAAAAGTGTCCTTTATCAGCTGTATAAGTTACCTTTTTCAAGCTTCATATATTTTCTTTCAACACTGCTTGTTCTCTTCTAATGTCTTATTCTTACATCATAATTTTTAATCTTCCCTTTTTCTTTTTCTTCTCTATTTTTTCCCCCTGTTTGGAATCTATAAAATGCCATTTTTACAGTACTTATCTTTCCTAGAAGGGAAATTCCCTCATCAAATACAGTTATTGAATTATTGATCCCATTTTTCAGCTACTTTGACATCTTGTGTTGCTTTTTCTACCAAAGAGTTTTAAACGTTTGAAGGCTACAAAGAACTGACAAATGGGCCTGCATCATCATTTTCCAATTCTTAACTTACTTATACTACAACCTCTTCACACAACAGACTAATGAAAAGAACTTTCTAGAAATTAAAATTTATTGGAAAAACTAGTCTAATTCATGGCCACTTCCATGTGGAATGATACAGTTCTATTTCCCCCTTTTGAGCCCATCCAAATGGGATTTATCCCACGTCAGAAAAATTAAACCTATCAATACAAGAAACTTTGCATCTAAATTACTGAATTATCATATCTTGTTTTTAACTGATTGATTAGATATTTGAAATAAATCTTCTTTAAAGTACTAGAGAGCTTGAGAGTTTATTAGATTAATCTGAGTAAAGGAACAAGTACAACATGCACTATGAAATGTCTTTCAACCTCATTGCCTGCCTATGAGGCTGCAAGAAAAGAATATTTAAGTGTCTGCTTATTCCCTGATTGTCAAAGAGGCCTGGTTATTTCAAGGAGATAGCTTTGCACAAGAAAAGTAAGACGAACTGAAGAGTAACAAAATGATTGATTCATTTACTTTGGGGGAGGGGATAAAATTAAATAATGAAATATAAATGTCTCAGATCCATTTATACAGGATTGATATTTAATGTAACTCCTTTTGAAGTTGAAATTAAATTTTCTTAAGAGGTATTATTAAAAGGGAGATGGGATGTAAACTTCCATCAAGATACAATTACTTTAATACAGCTTAAAAAAAATGAACTTTTTTTCCCCCGAATTGTGCTAGTAAATTGATTTCTGCAGATATAAGCAGTAATTATGAAATGTCCTTATCTAGACACCTTCTATTTCTATTGATCCTACACATTATTCTGATGAAAAGCTCATAATTCATAGCATTCTTGATGTTCAGAATTGTTGGAAGTCCAAGAGCACTGCTAATGAAACAGCAGAGTTTGCGACTGATTTGTAATGCACCAGATTATCTGTTTTCAGGTCCTGAGCACAGACAATTACAGCATTCTGCTTTGCAACCCACAAATAGAGAATGTAGTATCTCCTTAGATAAAACAAGACCAGTGTAGGAAAGGGAGGTGTCAGTCTTTCCAAGGGTATCAGATCAGGAAAATGGTCAGACCTAGGAGATTAAGAAACTTCTAGAGCTCTTGCAATACACAAAACAAGCGTTTTCATGGGTGCTAGGAAAAGAAACTTGGTTTCTTTTGGTTTCTAAAGCTTATCTGGTAGTGACAGTTACCTCTTTCAACAACCTGTGATGTTTTAATTCCTTCAGAGATTTTCTATGAGACAAACCATCTGTTGAAGTTGTAACTTCTACTACAATTAGAAATTGGAGGAAAAAAAATAGCCATTCCTTCTCTGAGCAGAAAGGACTGAACTGAAAGGTTTTAGTCCTTATCACAACATTTGCTCCAAAAATACCTTCTCATGGGGTCATTGTTGGGGAAGATGTGGGTCAGATCCTGAGAGAAACCCACAAAGGAGGCTGCACAGTGGAGGCAGCTTACCCTGTGCAAGGGTAAGGAGGGACAGAGGAGTGTGGGGACAGGAGAATGAAAATAGACAAAAGTGAGAGAGCAAGTGATTTAGTGAAGTGCTAATATCACTCCAACCACAGCCTGGTCTAGGGGTATGTGAAACAGAGGTGAAGCGTAGCAGCATTTGGCTGTTCCTTGTGGTGCTATTGGGATTTAACTGTTCCTCTATGTGTTTTACACGGGGATAAACACCAGTATTTGTGGCCCTACTATCCCAGTATTTACTTCTAGAGCTATTTGGAATTTCTTTAGCCTTTCACCGCATCAGAGACAAATCTTACCATAGACTGTTTGGGCAACTTTATATCTGCAGGAAGTTCATGTGCCATGACAATTTGAAGGAAGAGTGGCATTTGTGCTAAACACATTGCTCCCTTAGCAGATAGCAGTGACTGCATATCTAGTCCACAGGAGGATCGTTCCCAGAGACACAGCTATGGTAAGACAACCTGGCAGCCTTCAGGGTCATTTGTCATTTTCGTACCAGCTAATATAGCTTCAGGGACGTCTCAAAAGTCCCCTTAATGGCAGATATCTAGTCCCATAGCAGAAAGAAAGCTGGTCTAAATTATTATGGAGAATATACTCGGAAATTCCTGGTCCACATCTAAACACTGTGATGCACAAAACAAAATTGTTATTTTCCTGCCATTATTACCCCATTGAACGTTACTTGGGATTAGGGTGAGTGCCGCGATTGAGAGACGGGACACAGCTTGATGCAAGCAAGATGTCGATTTTATTACAATTTTCCACATACATTTATACTAGTCTTAAGATAGCGTGTTCTAAGCTGATTGGTTCACATTCTATATTAGGCGTTCACAGATTGGTTAATGCTAATGCTAACACAAAACATCTTTTCCTAAGCCTATCTTGTGCAAGAACAATACTTCCTCTTTTACAGAGTAACTCACCAGCTATTGTTGTATGTAATCAGCACTATCTGTTCCTTCTAAACAAGGCTGTTATCTTGTTTCCCCCAGGGCTTGTAACCAACAAGTCCTAACACGTCCTCCTTCATCAGTTGAGCAATACTGGGGGTTCTGCTGAGACCAGTCGAGTCCTGGCCCTCAAGTGAGGACATTTTTCCTCATACAGAGGTCTCTCAAATATCTTTGGTAGATCTTCCATTAATATGCAACTTGGTGTTATCCAGAATAAAAAGATCATCTGCCACAGGCTCTGTGAAACAAAATTGCAAGCCACAGATGACCCAGAGACTGTAAATTGCCCATCTCTCAATTAAGAAAAACAAAACAGGGCATATCCAGGGAGCTGTCAAAAACACACAATGCCATAACCAAATGCAGCCAGAGGATATTCTAAAACAATTCCATAAAGAAGTGCATGAAGAGGAGCACAACTAATCATAAATACTAAGCAGATTCATAGCATTTTTTAAAATCCAATAGAACTTCTAAAACTGAAGCCAAATGACATTCCTATTGGCACTGATCTTTACATTTGAAGATTACAGTAGATCTTAATAGAATTAGGAAATTGCAACTGCTCAGCAAAAACAAAAGGAATGAAACCCACTAATAGGCCTGAATCCCAAAAGTCACTTGCATTTCTGTTCAGTATGTTGTCACACACTCAATCTAAATAGGTGTTGGGCATGGCATTTGAAACGGGAATTTGAATTCTAGTCAAAAGTGCCTTTATTTAAACTGTTATTCTTTGTTGTAAAGACCTGACCACCAACATCAGAATTTTTCTTAGATGTGACTATGTTGCTGAGTTTACATTTATGAAGAAATTTGGAACAAAAGGGATTATATATTCTTTGACTCATAATGACTTCTTATTTCTAACTCTATTTTCAGAAAACAGACATTCAAATAAAGAGAACAAAAGAAATAAAGTATATTCAAATAATTCTAAAAACTTAAGCTGAGACTGCCTTTCACCATCAATCTCCTGGGGCTTCCAGATTAATTTTACAGAATTCAATGATATACTGACTTATCCCTGAAATTGTTTTGTGGAGATTCTGCTTCTTACAGTGACCAGTTATTTCTAATACTGTGTTTGATCTGCCTGTTTTGCAAACCCGAATGTATAAATCTACTCTTACCCAATGTTAATCCCAAAATAATACACTCAACCACCCAAATTAATACACCCAAAGCTCAAGACCAGCACTGGAGGGAGTACCCAACATTGAGCTGGAACACGGCTTGCACCCAGAGGGGGTAGAAGAAAACAGTAGTGGGATGTGAAAAGACTGTATTTTACCATTAATGTATTTTTTGCCTCTGTCTCTGTTCCTTATTTATAATCAGATGTCAACACAGAATGCTTTTCTCCCAATTTAGGCACAGTCTGTATTTGTCACATCTTTAGCCAAACAGGACTTCATTGTGTAAGACACAAGGACATTGGAAGTGAGACTACAAAGAACAGCCATCAGGCCCTGATCTCAATGAAGAGATTCAGGGTGTTGAGTGGGCAAGAAACATTCACTATGTTTATAAAGTTAATGATATTAGTAAGTTATTACATTAGGATTAATTTACTTTTCAAAAATCAGTTCCCCCTTGCATTCTTCTCTCCCCTCCAAAGACACCATAATAGGAATCTTTGGAACTTGATAATCAACTTAAATGAACTCAACTTCCCTCAAGCAGAAACATACTCTCAACTTTGAATAACAGTTTTCATCTCGTTTCAGAGCTTCTGACTCATTTCATCTTCACATACAACCTTTCTCTATAGTGCTTCTGTTCCTGGTCACAGTGTTTGAAGATTCCTGGAAAATTAAATTAACAGTGAGCTCTTCTCTGACATCAATCAAGTCAGCTGTGCTACCAACTGTCCTTGCTTTTTTACAGTTTTTGTGGGAACGGGGGAGAGAAGGGAGGAAGAAGGGGATGTTTTTGAGCAACATGATTCCACAAAAGCTCACTCAGGAACATGGCAACAAGATAATAGCGAGAAAGCAAATTCAAGGATGACCACTGAAGACTGAGTCAGAGAAGTTGATGACAATTGCTCTTCCATTGCCTACTGTTTCCTGCATTTTGTATTAGGTCATTAATGATCTTCAGTTGATGTTGGCTGAATGGTAAAATAAAATATCCACTGAGCTTTAGAGCCAAACTGCACGGAACTGGTAATTTTAATGGATTCTATACCTTATATGTCATGGGGAATCAGCAAAGAAAGAAAGTCCCTAACTTCATGAAAGGAAAGACCTAACTTGGTGAAATGCAGGAAACCTCTCTCACAGGGACAGCTGTAAACAGGCTTGAGATTGCAGATCTATGGCCTGTAGGTCCCTACAAGCTTCGGCATAACACTCCAAAGAAGTGATTTGTAAAATGTCATCTACGGAGACAAAAACTTCTCGTAGGAGTTTAGAATGTTTTCTTTAGAGCTCAGCCCTTAGGACAATTAGATCTCAGAGCAACTTAGGGGGCTGCTACTGAGAAAGCCTTGGTCTACTGTCCATCACCAGCTTGCTGTATTTTCTTGGAAACTGTTCATTTCAAGCTAGCTCATTATTTTACAATATATCCTGAGGTGACATGTATCTATTGTGAGAGCAACTAGGAAAGGGTAATGTAACTGAAAAGATTTGTACAGTTTTGGTAATGTACCTTTTTGAGTTTTGGGATAAATTGCCTGTATATCAGGGGTGGAATCACATTGGGTTTAGACTGTCCTTCCTATTTCACTTCTTTGGCCAGAGGCAAATCTCTAGCTTCAAGGGATCTCTTTCAATTTGTTCATTACAACCTGGCTACTGAATAACCACCAATACAGTTGTGCACAAGGACATGGACACCTTCATCTTGCCTTATCTTACAAGGACAGTCCATCCAGTAAAGGGCAATAGATCTGAACAGGAATACCAACATTTTGACATTTCTGGAGGCTGAGATCTCAAGCCACCTTTGATGCTCTTTCCACATCCTGTCTGTCTCCATATTGTATGGAAATTATAAGGCCATTGTCCTTTAAGGAATGTTGTATCGAACTGAAATACATAATGCTAAACTATTAAGGCTGCTGGAAACTAAAAAAAACTTGTTTCTCACTCTGTGTATAACAGCCACAGCACTGTGAGCACATTTGTACGTAATGGTGTTCTCACAGAGTACACCAGGTACATAATGAAGAGTTAGGGAAAAATCAAATAAAACAAATGAAAAAACCCACAACAAACTACTAGAAATGCACCACTTCCATGCAGAAGCATAGCATTAGATTTCAAAGGTACTCTAAAGTAGAGAAGTAGCAAGAAGTCATACAGAGTACTCTGAGTGGACATATCCATATATATAGGAAATATATTCTTATACATTTCAAAAGCTATCAATACACAGGTGACGAAACTGAGGTTTGCCTTCTGTTTGGGTTCCAGTATTCAGAAGCAAATTAACCCTGATTTAGTTCCTTGTTCTGCACATGGTGTTTTCTATCCCTATGTCTTCTTTCTCTCACCTCTCCCTTTGTGTCTTCTGCTCCCACCTCTGTTTCTATTGTTCTTGCTTTTGCTCTCTCCTTCATTATGATATCTGTGCTGTAAATAACACCTGGAAAATTACAAAAAACCAGCTTCTTTACACCACAAGAGATATGGAAAGTAATACTTTTAGTGTAGGAAACTGGTTTTGCCCTCTCTATAGTAGGCACAAATACAGACAAATCTTGTGCAATATGCAACATGACTCACTAAATATGTATTTGATTCCCAGTTCATTAAAATACACATCCATAACAATTAGGGACTCCTCTGTTCTACAATCTATATTTACCTGTTTTAAATTAATTTCATTCAAGCCTAATTTATTATTATTTAAAGGTTGTTCCTTTTTCTGTTGGTTAGCTGGCTGGCTGGATTTTTGTTGTTTGATAGTTTACACCTAAAACCCTCTTGCTGCATTTAAGCTAAAGTTACAAAATGATCTCACTTAAACATTAGACTGGAAAATATAACAATTAATATGGACTTTATCTGAACATTCCTTTAGTATAGTCAGGGAACAAACAGGACTATTTTACCTGGGCTGGTGTTAGATTCAGACCAAAAGTTATTAGACAATGTTGTTGGCTGAATGGAATGACTAAATTAATAATACCTGTTCCAGGATCTATCATTCTATGAGATTTTCCACTAAACCAGAAAGAAATAAAGTTAAAAAATATTTGCTACAAGTATTTTATTTAGCTCTATAGTAGCTTGGGACTTAGTGTTACCTTGACACACAATGCTCATTGTGACAAGGTAATTTAGTAGTAAATCCAGCCCCACAGTGAGTTTGCCCAGCATCCAAAATTTTATTTTACATAAATTAAGGGAATTGTCTTTGTCTTTCTTGGATTGCTGAGAGCACCATGCACACCTCTATTTCTCCCTCATGCTAATGTTAAACAGCATTTATTAAGGAAAAGGCCAATACAGAGAGACCATTACAGAAATATTCACAAACTCTTCTCCCCTGACTTGAAACCACTGCATTGTCCTGCAGATACCATGTCACCCAATGTCAAGCCGTGCAAGCTAAGGCACCTCACTTCAATTTCCCCATTAGTCACTTGTTGAAGCACTTCATTAAGGAGTCACTTAAAAAACCTGCCCCTTATAGTCTGATAAGTGTGAATTGATGGTGTGAATTCACTGGGAATGAGCAGAATTGATTAATTTAGGCCAAGAGATTTTTCCTAAAGTCTTCTAGTTGCCTTTTATCAATTTTGCCTGTGTGCAGCCTGCTACAGATCTCCTCCAGATACTTCCTTTTTCTTTTTCTCTAGTTTAAATTAAAACCTTGGCATTGATAACTGAAGTACAATTAATCTAAACTAGGTATATGATTTAAACTAGACTTGTTGTGGCGAATAAATTCAAGTCTAGAGGAGAGTAAGGAAACACTGAAAATGGAAGAAGTACACAAGTGAAGGCACACATGGGAAATTTCCAGGAAACTAGTCTGGTTTTGGACTGGCACTAAGCTGGCTCTTAAAGCATGAAGAAGAAACCAATATGGAAGTAAACCCTGCTTCAAACAGCCCATGGTAGTGTATGCTCCACTGTAAACAAATCACTAGTTCCAATTATCCTGGTCATATAGAGACTGAAATTACTTCAGCTTTCTTTAAGATGCACATTCAGCTGTGCCCCTGGCTTTGGATATTTCATTGCTGTATGTGATTTACCCTGATTGCTGTATGCCTTTCCCTGCAGCTCAAGTATGGTTGTTTTGTGTGCATTTTATCCCAAGAATGTTTCTGTTTTAGGCAGATCAAGTTTCCCCCAGTCTTTGCATCTCTCTGAGACATAGGGTTCCCTGGACTGTTCCATCTGGTTGTCTTTTCCATCTGGTTGTCTCATGTGAGAAGACTGGCAGCTTTACTAATTCAGCTAAGAAGGTCCTTCAGTGGAATCTGTCTGATATATTCTATGTTTAACATTAAGCTTTATGTGGGTAGGAGGGAAAGACATCACTGTGTGGAAAGACACACCCGGCAACAGTGTTCACCAGGCAGTACAGCGTTATCCAGTTATCTGTCATGAAGAAAAAAATCCATTGCATTTTCTAATGTAAAATAAGACTGTTTGAAAGCCTGATAATAAAAGAAAGAGGGAAATAAAACAAAGAGCAATGAGAATCAATAAACAGCTTTCCAGAGAAGCTGGGGAAAAAAAAAAAAAGCAGATAGAAGAGTTGATGAAGTAGAGATCATAGAATTGTTTAGGTTGGAAGGGACCTTTAAGATCACTTAGTCCAACCATCAACCTAACTCTGATAAAAAAACATCACTAAACCATGTCTCTAAGCAGTGTCAACCCGACTTTTAAATCCCTCCAGGGATGGTGCCTGGGCAGCCTGTTCCAAGGCTTAATAACCCTTTCAGTGTAAAAATGTTTCCTAATCTCCAATCTGAACCTCCCCTGGTGCAATTTGAGGCCTGTGCAGCTTGACTTCCTCTTGTCTTATCGCATGTGACTTGGGAGAAGAGTCTCCCCTCAGCTTCCTTTTCTCTAAGATCAAAGGAAAGCTGCTCCAGATGTTGGGCATACTATGAGAAGTGCATTGCAATAACATGCAGACTACTTGAAAGAGTAAAAAGTTCTTAAGCTAAAGTACTCTTCAGCTAGCGGAGAAAAGAAGGAGGATATTAATTAACTAACATTAACTGAGGCTGAGTATTTTGTCCCTCAAATTTTAGAAGAAGTAGATACGAGGTCAGAAGGTAGTAAAAATCCAAGATCATTTTAGTTAACTCACAGCCATACATGTTTTGAAGACATTCAAAACACAACCTTAAACTATCTGGGGGACTGTCTGAATCAATCTTCATCAATTAGCTTAAGAGGCAGAGGAGATTTCACAAGACTGATTAATAGCAACAAAATAATTTTTTCAGGGAAAAGAGTTACAAACTGGTCATTCTATCTTTGACAGAATCTGGAAAATCTGGAAAGATTTTGGAAAAAAAACATTACACAATCTGTTTGCAAGTACCAGACCAATAATAAAATATTATCTGTTGCCCTGATCGTTCTATCAAAGCTGGACCATCTCAATCCAGTCTAATTTCTTCATTTGTAAGAAATTTTCTTGTTAGTGAAAAAGTAACAGGCTATACATTTAATACATGTAGCCCTTAACAAAGTTTCTTTTTCTCAGTCTCATATGACATTCTCACCAGGGACCTAAGAAAATAAGGTCAAGTTAAAATTATAAAGAGACAGATGCACAAGAGTTAAAAATACTTCTCAGAAAGCAGTTATGACAAAAGGGATGTGTCCCACTAGTTCCATTTGACACTCTTCTAAATGCCTTGAACAGAGGACAGACTGAACTTCCATGGGTACAACTTCTAATTGCTTTGCCAGCTTCCTTAGATTCCAATTAGATCTGCTATGCTAACAAGAAACTTGCACTAAGAACGTTTCTTCTTTTTAGTATTCACAATGTGACTTCACATCAGAAAGCAGCAGGATCTGGCAGGCAGCAGCACATTTCTACTGGGAAATATCACACATAGTTGTTTTCTATGGTGAAACATAGGCTGGAGAGACTCAATTGTCACACCTATAATTACTTTTAAAGATTCATGTCCTGTAATGATCCAAGACATTCCCGTTATCTCCTACCAGCGATTGATCTGAAACATCTGTCATCAACATCTGCATGGCTAAGAATGCTATTTCGCTCAAGAATGATATGGACAGCAGACATTGTCACTGAGTTACAGTATGTTATGCATGCAAAATCAGAAATGTTTCCAGCTGGAGATTTAATGGTATCTAAATTGAAGCCAGTAGCACTTTTTTTTGTAAGGTGGCAATGTAAACATGTTTGTTTACAAGCCTGCTGCTCAGCAGGTCTGAAGTGGCAAAGCATTAGCAGAGGATGACAAATTGGAACCAGTTTCTGATGCCTCCAGCTCCTGACAAATCAATCCTGGTCTGATAGAGAAGGACAGATTCAGAACCTGCTCCCATTTTGCTAGTTTAGATAATCTGTTAATTACTCTTCCTGCTTATTACTTCACAGAGTCCAAGCTCAAGAAATTTGATTGCCTGGAGAAACCTCATATCGACCTCGAAGTATTTGTAGGACATACTTTTAAACAGATCCAAAAGTCATTAACTTATATGCATTGAACTTCTTACTTTGTTTTAATGAACAAAGCATGGCAAGGTATTTGTAACAGGTAATTAATAAAGACAAATTGTGTTCTCCAAATTAAATAATAACTGAAGGCCAGATCGTAAACTGAACTCATTAAAGCTATTTGGATTTACATCACCTCAGAAGCTAGCTCTGGTACAAATTTTGGCTTCAGATTCAAACGAGGCTGACACAGCCTAGGGGAAATTGGCATTTGTTTCATTATTTCCCCATTCACCATTTCACTTTACAGAGAGAACAGGACAGAAGAATCTGGAGTTGATTGTTTCTGGCCTGGCTGAAAGGCTGGAGCAGGGAAGCTTTGCCTCACACATGATTCCCTGTTCAGTTTCCACTAGACAGGTAGGATTTTGATGAGGTTTTCAGCTACACAGAGCTAGTCAGAAACTGCTATTTGCTGTTAAGAATCAAGATAATTATTAAAAATTGGTTGATAAAAATAGGAAAGAATAAGATATGTGCCATTTTTGTACATATGTTATTGTGCTCATGTGCATGCATTTGAAATTTATGTAATTGATATACTAAGAAAGTATACATTTCATAAACAAATCACAATATTGTGTATTAAAAATAAAGCAAATATCAATAAAACAGATTTCTGAAACATATATGCCTTTATCAAAATACAAGGAGTCCTGCTGCAGTGATATTTCCATTTTAAGCAGGACTTCCCCAAAGCCTTGCCCAAAATGTGTGACATCCCTCCGAGTGCCCAGCTCGCACTGCTGTTCCAGATCATTAGCATGATCCCCACTGACACACCATATGGCAGTGAATGGCTCCACTCTGAGTCATGAGCAATACCAAGCTGTTAATGATTCCCTCAGCCCAAAACATGTATTTTAATGAATGTGATGGCAACTTTCAGTTCTCAACACGCAGACATCACTGGCAAACAAACACTCAAGGTTGTATTTTGCTGTGGTACCCTAGAGAGGCACATACACATTCACACATACATATTCAAAGACTAACCCATGTTGAAATGGGAATATGTTTTGTTTTATTCTGCAAACTTGAAAGTGACTGTGGAAAGCCACCTGAAGAGGTCAGGGTAGCTTAGAAAAGTGGCTACAGGCCTGATAACATGTAGTGGGGAAAGGGAGAATTCTTTTTTGCTGTATTCTGGCTTGGATGTTTTAATATTTAATATTATTGTAAGGAAGCCTGAAACACAAGGGCAGCCTTTTGTAAATACGCAATTTTTGTAAATTACGCCATTAAGTCATCTCAATTCCCTACTACTAGGTCAAATGGTGTGAAAACCCTGTAGCACCACAAACTACAAGCAAGAGTCACAAAAGCACAGCCTTTTTTCTCCCCTTCTATCTCTCTTTTTTCATTTTTTTTTTAAATTTCAATTTCAACTATGAATGGATCACAGTTGAATAGCCAGCAGTTAAACACCTACTAAAGGAACACAGACAGGTCAAATGAAGTACTAATGGACATATGCACAGAGGGTTCACCTTTCTGAAAAACTGAGGATCAGCTTTCCATATTATGAAATCCCACTGTTGAGGTCAGATATTCAAAACACATATGACTTTATTGAAACAACCAGTTAAACAGCAAATTTTCAAGAGTGACCGTCACCCAAAAGGGACAGAAAAAGAAAAACTGGAAATTCATTTTACTGTGCATTTCACCATAATGGCAAGAAAAACATCAACTAGATACGCACCAAAACACACTACAATTTTACTCCTCTTAACTGAACTGGAGGGTTTATAAATTGGGTGCATGGAGAAGACTCTAGTTGTGTCTATGCATCTGAGACTTCTTTTCCTCGCCTTCACCACTTTTTCCCACAATTACTAGCAAGAGCCAGTGGAGAAATAGCATTGTCTATTTACTTCAGTGCCATTTGGGGCATTTCTGGGCAGGGTGAAAAGATGTCAGGAGGACTGAAGGAAGCAGCTCTGTGGTGCCAGGACTGAACTGCAGGATAGAATCTGCATGGGATCTGCCCAAAGTAACACTCTGAATTACCAGCAGAAATGAGGAGACAATCAAAAACTATAAACTACCTTTCTCCATCATCTTTCCCACGACTACTATAAATATGAGGGAACAATTTTCCCTCTATAGCAGTGATCATGAACAATTTGTTGTGGCAAGGGGAAGCTGGCTTTGTATTCCCTACTGCCACATTCTCCTGCAGCCAGAAGGAACAAATAATTCTGAGGATTAAAATGATCACAAAGCTGCTATTCCTTCAAATCAAAACAAGCCCAGTAAAATGGATTAACCTCGTGGTATTGGAGCTGTTGTGCCCCATAGCCAAAAGTTTTAGTTAAAGTCATTACAAAAATAATTTCCTTTCACTGATGGTGAGATATGAGGCACACAGGAGGTGACAGAATTTCAGAGGAATCACATTGCTTATGGGCAGTGTTGAGTGCTTTTAAAACAGGAGATTAGGGGCCTTCTTATCAACTGCTGAAAGCAACTCAGGAAATAAAGGCAGTTAAAGGAGTTTATCCTCAAAGCAGGCAAAAGCAAATGAAAAGAAGTTTCCAGACAAGATGAGCATGTAGATGGGTCCTGCCCTCCCTGAGTGAGCTAAGCAGGAGAAGGAAAAAAGCTATTTTATTTGTATCAGGAACATTTATTTTCTGTGTTGATTCTATTGATGAAATACACATCTGCTTTCTTCAATAGGAACAATAACAGTAACTGGTTGGGTTTCATCATTTTCTTGTTTCTCATGGCATAATCCCCAGGGATCACAATGTTTTTTAGGATGCAGACCCACAAAAAACCATACTTTTAGTGGTATACCTTGAACAGAAACAAAGACCTTGGGTTTTCCTGGCTCCTCCAAACACTGTCACTTCAACTGTTTATTGGACACAATAGAAATACCATGTTTCATGGCTGTATCTGCACTAACCAAAACTGACACACAAGAGAAGCTGCTCTCCAGCTGTGTAATCATTATATGCAGCTTGAAAAGTGTCATGGTTTGGCTGCAGATGGGAACAAGGGACCACATGGCAGCCACTCATACAAATCGAAGTCCCCCACCAGCGCCGTGGCCGGGAGGGGAAAATTGAAATTGAAACTCGTGGGTTGAGACAGAGGCAATTTAACAAAACAGTAAAGGCCACAAGAAATAACAATGATAACATAGACAGAGGAGTATACAACCACGATCACGATACCGCTGCTTGCCGAAGCACCCAGAGCACACCCAACCACACTACT
>BJBW01001029.1:64441-75219 GCA_004320125.1 Scolopax mira | reverse complement strand
GTAAGGTCCCTTCCAACCCAAACTATTCTATGATCTGAAGGAAATCACCCAGCTGGGTGACAAACTGACTCCTTAACTTACTTCTTAAAGGTCATTACAAGATACAGATCAATTGCATTTGCCAACTCTTGGCCACCTGCTGGCAATAATTACCTTGGGTTTGGTGGTGAACTTAAGGAGTACTTTCCATTTGTAGCACCGTTAGGGGATGCAGCCAACAAGCAGCTATAAATATGTTTCTTTTCTGTTTAGCAACCAAAATTGGTTTAGCATTCAGTACAGTGGAAGTGAATGAGTATTTTTGATACTTGTATTGTCTCTACATCTGCAGTCTGCTGAAATTTTAATTTACCACAAACATACATTGGAACCTCATCACATTAATATCAGTAGCAACTGAGATTTTCTTATAAAGTTACATGACTGACTTAACTTTTTTTTTTTTCCAAGTTTTGCACTGTTTTCTTAATCACTAGAATATTTGAACCTTTCAAGTCTGGCTGCATACTCTAGTTATAAAATAATTCATAGATTACAAGGCTGTGTTTTTTTCACAAGGTTCTGTGTAAATAGTGTTTTCTTAAATAGTCAACAGATTAGTTGGATGCAGTTTTTGTGAAGTGTTTCAGTTTGAAAAACTCTAAATATTCTAAACGTGTTGATCAAGTCTCTCACTACATGTGTATGACAGAACTTTTTGTTCTTCATTTTTCTAGTGCAACTATTACTTGTTGAAATGATACAGCAGCAACAGGCCCATATTCATACTAGGTTGGGAAAAGAGAATTCAGTGAATGTTTGATGTCAGATGACACTAACAGTGATACACTTAATAGCTGTTGAAGAGCCAGCCTTTTCATACTAGAGCCATAAAAAGCTCTTAAGTCCTACATATCATCTTTGTGGTCCTTGCACAGCTGTGTTTGTCATCTTGAAGAATTTTTAATTATACGAGATTTGTGAATTCTTATTTGGCTCCTGGTTAGTTCATTGATGTAGAGAAATCTGCTGTGCTGAATATACAGTATAACAGCCTCGGCTTTGCCAGAGGCAGGAGAATACAGTAATGCTACAAAATAGACAAAATCATTCCATTATAAGAAAATGCACTTTGTAATTTTCAAGTTAGTAATCGTTAGTGTGTTACTCTATGAACTGTTCTTATTCTTTCAGGGTAAGGTTATTATTCTCAGCTGCAGTGTTATTTTTAATTTAAGAGCAGATCCAAAGCCCGTTAACAGACAAGGGAAGTTGCTCATTGACTTCAGTAAATTTTGAATTCAGTCTCTTCTCTGAGTAGTTCTCACAGGTTCCTGGTAGGGAAAAAGTCCCTGCTCAGTTTTTATATTGCTCCTTACTAATAGTTGTCATTTGTAAATGACATATAAATATTGTCATTTACCATATTCGCACAACCTAACAATAACGTTTTATGCCAGGCACACCCATTTCACTTGCCACATGTGGCTGCATTAGCACTGTGCCACGTCACATTTTTATATTTCTGTGTAAGAAGTGTAAAGAGTGTCCAATCGAAAACGAATGGGCTCTTTATCCATAAGTTTGGGCACATAAGGTCTCACTGATTTTGTTTTACGTTTCTTCTTCAGTCATATTTCAATATCACTGTTTATTTGAAGTAAGGCTTGCATAAGGGCAGAAGGAAATATCTCTATTGCTATATCATGAGTTTTTGCCAGGGTTTGAAGTTTTGTGTGTGTGTTTACACGCCTTACCTTAAACAGGAGAAAGAACTTTGTCAGGTAGGGGTTCATGGTCTTGCGTTTTATCAGAATTAATTATTTCAGCCTCTTTTATTTCTTCCATGCCTCCATCTCCTTCATGCTTTGAATAGCCATAACATTTAATAATTTATCCTTGTCTTGGATTTTATGAAAGCTTTCTCCTATAATTTCTCTGAGAGTTCAATTTGTTGTTCAGTGTCGTTGCCATCATCTTTTGTTCCCTGGGCAGGCAAAATTCCTTTATCTTCCTGGTTTTTATTGTGAAATTGTTGTTCTACTTCCTCTCCCATTTCTTAGCTATGTAAGTAATTGGTTTTTACTTGCGTAACCTGGCTGGTAGCTTCCCAAGACAGGTAAACACATCAGCTAATCAGTAGGATAATGTAATTTGTAAAATTTGGATCCTTCTAAGGTTCAACTTTACAGATGAAAAATAATCATGTTCCTTAAATTTGAGCATCCTCTACTCTGGTTTTTCCTGATTTTAAATGTGTAGGACTTAAATTTCCAAATTACTTTTATTATTTAGAAATGTATCTGTCAAAAAAGTAATTTCTCTACAACCCCTATCAATTTCTACACTAGAAGAAAATATGTAGATTTCTTATGTTGGCCCATCAGCTGAATTTGGGCCCTGAGAAAGTAACAGATATAAATTCATAACCAACTTTAAAAAATATATTTGAGGCATTTGTAAAGCTAATGTATATCTCATCCTGAAATCCCTGCTGGTGCCTATTTGCATATTTATGAAACAAAGCAACAATCTGTCCCTAAATTAGGAAGCTGTAACCCAGGAACGCTGTGTGAGCAGCGGTGACGGAACGATGGTTAATCCTCAGGGCCATCACTTACCTGAGAAATCAGGCAGAGATCCAGTGGGAAAAAGGTTTTGAAGCTGGATTTTCGGCTGAATACAGGCTCACAGGAAGGGGGGGGAGGAGGGGTGGCAGATTTTGTTTTTAACTAAAGTAAATTGACCGTTATTTTTTTCCTTTTTAAATGCTTGGTACAGTCTTATTTTTATTTTTTTTTAAGAGAGGACAGATTCCTGCATTTTTAAAGGAAAAATAATCAACCCCAAACTTAAGATAGGGTACTTCTGTCTGTTACGTTATTCAGCAAGACAGCAGTATCCCGTGCAGCCGAAAAAAGAGCTTCTCATTTTGCATGGAAATCACCTCCAGAAAAAAACAAAAGTAATTTTCAGAAGGCCGGGAAGATATTTGTTGATAGCAGGATCAAAAATGTGAGGGAGCCTCGTAATTCCACAGGGGGAACCTGAAAGTGGACACCTTCAGCTCATAATTCTAGTTTTGCTAGCTGCAGCTCACAAAGCAACAGCTGCATCTGCATTGCAAAATACCTCCCACACATACATACACACACAGTGTTTGCACACAATACTTATTTTTTTCCTTTAATGTGTGGGAATAAATTAGAATCTAAGATCTTACTGTGGAGAAAGTGTGTGCTGTTTAGTTTAAAGGGGGGAAGATAATACAGCTCCCATAATTTGATCATGCCTGTTGCAAATGGAAGAGGGAATCCTGCAAAAGGAGCCATTCCAGCACATCCAGGTAGAGTTCTACTGAATTTGTTGGGTCTAGATGATTCCCTTCATAAGATTATCTTTGTCTGCTGATATTAATTAAGGAAGAGGCCGCATAAGTGGAATTGGATGCTATGAGTGAGTAGAAATGCTTATGTGTTATGATAAAAAAACTGTAAGTAAAAAAAGCAGAACCTGAAAATACTTGTAGCTAAGCTTTGGTATGAACTGGGAAGTATGGGCTCTTGTTTGTTGTCTTTGCTGTCTGAACAACTGGTCCAGAAGTTTCTCAAGAGAAGAGTATGTATTAATACCAACTGGTTTTTTAAGCTGAAAACACTTTGAAAATGCATGGCATTAGCCAAGTATTTTTCCAGACTAATTCACTTTTTATTTAATTAGTTTGTCCATTGCTGCTCTCTAAAGATGTAATGACTCTAGAGGATGGTTGGACTTTTCAGTCTTTCTAGCTACAGTACTCATTACTGTAGTGTACTTACAAATCCAGTGCAAAATCATGTCTCATAGACTACTGTGCTTTTATTTCAACTAAAAAAATTTGTTTGCTTCCTCAGGTGTTTGGGGTTTTTTTTTACAGATTTTTGTTGTAGCAATGGCACAAAGTACGTGCAGTCCACAATGTGGTGGAGAACTCTGTTAATACGATTTTATTAGAACAGTTTTGGTGCTAGTAGACTGTTCCCTGAAGATCTTCCAGTATGAAATTTCTGAAGAATTAAAGAAACCCTTTGGAATGAGTGGATGGCAAATGCTTCTTCAGATGCCAGGGAAAAGATTTTCTTCTTGATTTTATTAATGCCGTATGGCTGTTTTAAGCAGCCTCTAAACAATGTCCGTTGTGGATTTAGACTGAGAACAGCTTTATGAGCTCACCCGGTTCAAAGCAGCAGCTCAGAGGAGGTTATTATTGATTTTCAGGATCCTGGCAAGTATAAATGATTCATGTTCAGTGGTACTTGTCCCACTGTAGACTGAACAAACAGAATGAAATGTACACCTTCTTAAAGGTATAAGTTGAGGCTTCTGGCAGCCCACTGTGTCAGTCAAAGTGACTGGCAACCTTAAATATACATTAAAGGTACTTTGCTCTTGTCTGTTGAAGGGAAGGTTGTCGCCTTCATTGTTTGTGACAGAGTGAAGAGTCAAGTACTCGGACACAGGAATGGAAAGTCAGGTACTGCAGTTTAACCACATTTCTTAGTGACACAAAGAGACTTAGTAATGAGGTAGACGTTGTTCTGTTGAAAAAAGAAAAGTTCCTACTTTTTTAGGGGATAGAAATAACACAGCACAAGGTGGAATAGTCTGGGAACACATGCATTATTCATTGTTCAACTGAGTACAAAGACGTCTTTTCCTTTGGAAATCAACTAAAGAACTGGAAACAGACTCCTCTGAAGAGGTTCTGTGTTACTTACCACCGCATGCTTAATTGGAAGGCAAAACATAATTGGAAGAGGCATTGGTGAATTTGTTTTGCTTCCTAACACCTTAGACTATAACATTTGCCACAGCTGAGAGCAATTCTGTTCTGTCACCTCAGCCATGCTGAAGTTGACTGTCATTAACCATCCAGGAGTGGATGACAGAGCATCTGTTCTGCTCTTCACGGTGACCTCAGCTGCCTATGCCATTAGCAGGTTCCCAATATTTTTTGGCCATTAAGAGGTACTCAACATTTTTTGGCTAAAAGCTTGGAGATCTTCACAGCATCATATCAGAAATAAAATTGTCTCCTCACAAGAAAAAAAAAAAAAGATTAACCACCATTAAAAAATTGCTGAATTGTCCTGCTCTTCTCCATTTATCCACTGAGATCATGATGCACCATTTCAGGAGAACAGTCAGGCTATAAATAAAAGAAACTCATGTCCTACATGCCACTCAGTCATTTCAAATTAGAAAGAATTATAATAGAGCACAATCATTGCTTACTTTAACACTGAAATAACATGCAGTGGGAAGTACAGTAGCATGAAGGATCTGAAGAACCACTTTGTTCAATCTAATTTTGCATCTCCATCATTTAGAAATGATCTGTCATTGAATGAGGCAGCAAATATGATAGCAAGTGAATGGGTAGCTGAAATGTCAACTTCTTGCAGCATTCGTAAGTTTTGTACTCGTATTTGGAAATGAAATGGCATTGATTGCATTGGCAGATAAGATTCTCCTAGCAATGATGAAAACTGCGTGCCTAAACTGAGAAGCCCTAAATGTCTTTGATTATGATCAGTTTTGCTATTAGAGGAGGAACATGTCATCTTGACAAAATACCTTCAGAGAGTCATAGGGAGATTGTTTTTTCTTCTGGGAAGGTCACTTACATTTACACTAATGTGAAGTTATTCAAGGCCCATCTTATCCTTTCTGTATAGAATCATAGAATGGTTTGGGTTGGAAGGGACCTTAAAGATCATCAAGTTCTGACCCTCCTGCTATGGACAGGGACACCTCCCTCTAGTTCAGGTTGCTCAAAGCCCCATCCAGCCTGGTCAGTTTAGCATAGGCTTGAGATCATGGGTATTAAGTCCTAACTTACTGCTGTGGGCTGAAAGAAATCTTGTGACATCAGTTAAAACCAGATATTTAGGACTTCACTCTTGATGTGTTGATCTGATTCCTGTGACTGACATTTTGCCATTCCAAGGATATTTTATAATCTAAGGTAAATTTAAATAGTGAAAGTAATGTAGAAGGGTATGATTTTGTACTCTGCCATAACTTCAAATTATTTTAGCAGGACTGAATTCCTAATCTTAATTTCAATCTTTTTTCATATAAACAAATTGCCTCCACTCTCTATAGAATTTAAACATGAAAACTACTCTAATTTACACCAAAGAATTATTGTTATTCTGGTTTAAGTACAAGATTCAACCTTAGATGTCTGAAGCTTATCTGATTTCTCCAAAGATTAAGTTTGAACTTTGGGAGTTATTTCTATTGGCTTTTTTTTTTTTTTTTCAACAGGGACAAACAGTTAATTCAATGTAGCATGAATGTTCACATCCACTGAATTTAAGGAATTGCACCATGAATTTTATGATTGAAACTGACGTTCAACAGTGGCTGTGCTACATCTGCAGATAAATTTAAATTTGAATTTCCAAAACTCAAATGATAAATTTCATCACACAGTAAAATTAATTAAACTGTTAATTAAATAACTACTTTATGTTTAATTCAACTTAAAATTTTTATTAATTTTGTTGTTTCACATAAGTAGTAGACGGATTTCTGAAACTAAATTCTTGTGATGACAAAAGGCACACAAAAAAGAAGGTCAAATATGCTGTTTCTCTAAAGAAGCTTGAGGTACTCTAATTGAAGTACTTAGCAACAGAGGAATTAAATACGATTTCTGGGTATGTGTTTAGCAGTGTAGTTTATGATAAGTGTCAGGTTAATCTCCACCCCTTTTTAAGTTTCCTTGCAAAGTTGCCTTTCCATTTCTGTCCTGTTGTTTAAGGGCAGTATGTGTATGCCTGCACTGCAGGTTGCTTTAGGTTTGTTGTGTTTCTGCCCTGATTCATCATCATCTTTGCTTTCCAGCAGCTACAGGTGACTGCCAGTCAGATTTTTCTGAGAAAAGCAGGGAGGTCCTATTTTTCAATTCCTCTTTTCCAATTCTCTTCTACGAACTACCTCCTCTTTTACTTCCTTTCACATAGAATTTATGATGATTCTGCAGCAGCCTCAAATTTACCCACGTTCATGTTTCCAACTTTCTGTGTCCAAGACCAATTTTATCTGCTTTGTTATAGCCAGTACATGTCCTTGTTACTGCATTGGGGTTCTCCTCTCTGTTAGATTGCTATTCTCAAATTCAACTAATTTCAACAGATATTGGGCCTAAGCTTTTGACACGGCTCCTTCCATTTGTTTGGCAATAATTCCCCTTTGTACTAACTGCTGTTCACATTTCTTCCATCTCTTCAGTTCTTGTACTAAATTTTGTTTCGTGATCTCCATGTTTTCTCTTTTCTTTTTCTGTATTCTATGTCAACGAGGTGTCGTGTGCATGTATTTTGTAGTGTAACAAGCTGATGCTTTGTGTTTGAAGCAGAAGGTGGGGAGTTTCATCTGCTGCTCTTTCAGGTTCCTCCACTTTTAGTATCGCAGCAGAAAGTTCCTAAAGCTTGGCTTGCAGCAGCCTGTCTCTCAACCCCGAGCAGTGCTATGATTAGTTCCAGGAAAACATCTCGTTTCCGCATCCATATCTACTTTAGTGTAGCTTTCTTTAAAGCTGATGACAGAAACAGCTGATAATTACCCTGCCTGGTCGTTTTTTTGCAACCAGAAAGAAATGGCTTCAAGATTTGTACTTGATGACAATTTCTCCCTCTTTCCCCCGACCATGTGTTTCAGAGACGTCAGTAATATAAATGAAACATGGACTGTGGCTGAGAAAGTGCTGAAGAAGTTGGTTGTACCTTTTCCTATCAGGCTTAGTGATTAATGCTTTTCTCTCAGGGGACTCACAAATAGACTCACATGTTCGTCTGTCTTCCGTTCCCTTGCAGCTGGGTGTTGACAAGGAGGGGTGAAAGTTCTGTAAATAAACCGTTTTTATGGTGCACTTGGATAGCTCATGCCAGAAACATCATGTAAATCCAGAGACAAATATTGCTTACAGAAAATCATTTTCAAGCCAAAGCATATAAATGAACTGCCATGATAATTCCAAACAGTCAAAGCTAAAGTAGTGGTTTACCAGGAAGACTTCTTTTCCTCAGAATAAAAAAAGGAAGAGGCTCCCCTTCACTCAGACATCAAATTAGGCACTGACTAGGAGTTTGTAACTTTGTGGGCATTGAAAGATGATATTAAAGCGTAACTGAGGATGGAATTTGGCCTTGGGTTTTTTTGGGGGTCGTCTTCCTTATCTTAGTATTTGGTAAAATGTTAAAGAAAGAGAGGGAAAGGTAATGCCTAGTTTTCCCCCCAAATTGTAGAGTAAAAATAACAGTAGAGTAATTTCCAAGGACGCTCCAGCCCTGAAATGGGAAACTCCTTCTATGCGAACCTTCCTTTGTGGAAGGAAGAACATTGGCATTCTTGTGTCTCAGAGAAAAGCTCGTTAAATTACCTGCCCATCCTGGGCCACATTCCTTGTTGGCCTGACAAGGTCAGGCAGCCAGTCCAGCCAGAGGGCAGCCAACCTCCTCCGGTTGCGGTGGGGTTTGTTGACCATTCCTGCAGGAATTTCCAGTTTGGAAAAAGGGATGGAGGGGCAGAGGAGCGATAAACGAGAAAGGGAAAGATTCAACAGAGAGGAAGAAGTTTCAAACGGTGCAGAAATTCACTATTTTTCATAACACGGGAATTAGGGAACACAGAATGAGAACGTCAGGCAGCAGAGTTAAGCAAAAGGGAAGTACTTTTTCACACAATGCACAATTAAATCGTGGAACTCACTTCCACAGGATGTTGAGGAGGCCAAAAGTACAAATGAGTTCAAAGAGGGCCGAGGCAAATTTATGCTGAATAGATCTATTAAATGCTGCTAAACAAGATGGCCCAGCTGTAACCTGCTCAGGAAATCCCAATATTGCTGAATTCCAGTAACAGGACAGCTACTTACCACGGGAGGTTTACTCTCCCTGTTCTCTGTTTCTTTGGTTTTTTTATAGAGGACCCCAGAAGAATATCCTGTGACTATTTGCATATCTGCTCAGGTTGACACTTTACATCTATGGCATTCTTTCAAGAATTTTCCATGACTTTTTATTTTAATTTTTTTTTTTAACAAAAGGCAAACTCTGTGGAAAAAAAAATCATCTTGTTTTTGTTACTTTTTGTGTGGTCTACATGAAGAAGGTAGACAGAAGTAGAGAAAGGGAAAGGATCCTATCATTGGCCCTGGCATAGGGTAGCCACAGAAGCAGACCAAATGACTAGCTGCTACTTCATATAATGACATGCTATAGATAGTCACTAAGTGTTCTAAATGTTCCTATTTATTTCTGTACCTAAATAGTTAACTTTATGTAACACACAAAAAAATGTTGTTGAAGGAACTTTCAATAGAAATATTTGATGTTGACAACATTACATGTACAACTGCTCACTGTTATATTTTCATGAAAGATTTTACTGGAAAAAGTCTGTTTTCTTTGACTGATTTTTTTTTTTTTTTTTTTTTTAATCAGAAAACTGAAAACTAAAACGTTTTCCATCACAGGTGGGGACCAAACTAGTTTTGGCTCTTCTCAAAGAAAGCTCAGAAGAGTACTGTAATTGAACTGTCCAGATACAGAAATCAGAGCAAACTCCCACCTTTGAAGCCTGATTATTTTAGTTAATGAGAACTCTTCAGATGCAGATATATTTAGATCTGGCATAATCGGTTGCAATTCCTTGGAACTCCATGGAGTCACAGCTGCTTGAAGCAGTTCTGAGCTGGTCAGTGCCCTCCAGCATCACCCATTACCATGCTTTCCGAAAACATTAACTCTTTGGTCGCCAGATTTACAAAGAAGAGACCAGCTAAATATTTGTGTTTGTGATTTCCAAATAAGAACAGGATACAAGTATAAAGAGGTGTCATTAAGAGTGGCTGGCATTTTCCATGATTTCTTCTAGAAAAAGATCTTCCATATTGGCAAAGATGTTTCTGAACTTTCAAGACTTTATTTCCTTTTTTAATATCTCACCTTTGCCACTTTGCTATCTGAAAAACACGGGAGAAAAAAGAAAAGTGTGATAAAACAAGATAAAATATTGAAATAATGGTCTCATACACAGTTCTGTTTACAAGAAGATGGCAAATATTATTTTTTCTGCTTGTCTGATTTTGTGAGAGCAATGCCAGTGACACTTCTTAATTATTTCTTTTAATTGAGAAAATATTTTAGTTTTTTCTCAATATGTAGCATGTAACAAGACAAACAGGTAATAGATCAAAAAAATGCAAAACAAGTTTTGATATGAAATTATTTTCTTCGAGAAAAGAAATAATTTTAAAAGTTTTGTGTTAGTAGTTTGACAAGCTCTAGATGTCAGGTTGCTAACACAACTTGTTGTTCTGTTTATATATATATTAATATTGAAATATTAATTTTTTTATTTAATCATTTTAATTTTTAACAATTCAACAGATCTATGCACTGTTGACCAGGGATAACTTTGTGCTATGGGAGCAGAACCAGAATGTCAAAGATCCAAAATAGAAATCAGTACCACTTTGTTACAGTTGTTTGATTATCAAAGCTTAGTATGGCACTTTCTGATAAAATTTGCATTTTTTAGCTTATTCAAGCTGAGAGAGTTGGGGATGTTCAGCCTGGAGAAGAAAAGGCTCCAGGGAGACCTTATAACACCTTTCAGTACCTAAAGGGGCTCCAGGAGAGGTGGGGAGGGACTCTTGATCAGAGAGTGGAGCGATAGGATGCAGGGGTAATGGTTTTAAACTGGAAGAGGGGAGATTTAGATGAGATATTAGAAAGAAATTCTTT
>BJBW01001029.1:44353-57794 GCA_004320125.1 Scolopax mira | reverse complement strand
TGGGAGGTGTCCCTGCCCATGGCAGGGGGTTGGAACTGGATGATCTTTAAGGTCCCTTCCAACCCAAAGCATTCTATGATTTTTGTGTAAGCAGTGAAATGTATTACAATTGCTTTGCTTCTCTATTATAACCAATCTATAGGATACAGTGCTAAGGGCTAATTCCTGAGAGCAGTGACTCAGTGTGTGACAGACCTTCTACCTTCCCAAGCAACAGGCCACAGGCTATTTGGAGTATGGATATGCTCCATGTGATCTCTTGAAGTCATTCTTCTTTGCCCAATACTATTAAAGATTGAGTGGGCCAGGGTCAGCAGTGAGAGCGAGCATGATTCTCTTTTTTTAGGATTTGGACAAGGGTGTTAGGAAAGTCAAAAGATCTGTGATCTTTCCTTTCTGAATTGCTGATAATTCTTGGTCGATAGCCATTTAATGCGAAATACAGAGCAGAGCTGGGAATCCAAACTCCAGACTTTCCTTTCCCACGTGAGAATACCATGAATGCCAAATGTTATACGCTTGCTCTCTCCCTGTTGCAAACCAATCCTTAACTCTTTACTTCACAATCAGCCTGTTTCAGTGTCTTCAACATCCTGAGCTGGCCGTTAACTGCAGTAAGAGAGTAAAAGATGCACCTTTTCATCCCTTTTTGTGACAGTGGCAGCCACGGTTGGGTTTGGGCAAAATATCTATGTTATATTTAGATATGCCCTAAGGGCAGAAGACTTTTCATGTGGGAATATGCAGTCCCATTGCAGTTCTCAAATAAGATCTTCCCATGTGAGACAGGCAGGGCTTTTCTGGAGGTGACTCTATCTAGTCCAGTAAGACTAGCTGTTAAAATCACAGCCAGCTTGTGAACAAATTCTAAAAAGTTGCTTTCAGCAAGTTCCCTACTTTGTCACCCCCGCCATCTCTCAGGAACTCTCCTGTTCAAGGCTGGCTCAGCAGACAACTTCTCGCCTCCTTTGCTTCCATGTTCAGACATAGAAGCCTCTTCTTCTTTGAGGAAGATCCAAATTCAGGTTGATGTGCGTTTGTCAGCACTCCCTTGGAGACAGGCAGCAAACTGCTTAGCAATGATAAGTATCCTCAGAAGTTCATCTTTCAGCAGAGGGGAAAAGTTGCTGTCAAAAAATTATGGAGCAGGTGTTTGATGATGGCACATTCAAATATCTGAATTTCAGCTGTTTTGTCTTAGCACCTTCTGTACTTCTGTGGTGTGCTGCAACTTCTTGAAACTCTAAATGACAAGATGTCGGTTTCTGGAGCAATTTGTGTTAATTTATATCCAAGCTGGTAAAAGATAAATAGATTAGTGGAGACACAAGTAATATGGATTAATGAAAGAATGGGGGATTAGGAAAAAGTCTAGAGTATACACAGAGGAGACTGAAAGGAAGCAATTCAACTGAGAGAGCTGGGAAACAACTGCAAAGCTGTGGAAGTAGGAGAAGAAATACGGTCCTGAGGTTCCTTCCAACCCCATATAATTCTGTGATTCTGTGAACAAGCATGAATATATATCATTATTCTAAATAGCAGCGATATTTTTTTTAAAAAACTATTAAATTCCTAGATAAATTATTACAGAGATAAAGGATCTGATTTGCCTCTTCTGCATATTAAATTTATAGTCAATTTAACTGACCTTTTAAATCAGAAGTGAGCTAGTGTAATAGAAAATTTGGTCTAAGCAAGAACATAGTAAGTTAGACACTACAACACAGGAGCAACATTAAAAATTACAGTGTTGCAGGGAAAAAAGTCTGGACATTTAAAAATAAAATAGTTGTTTCCCCCAGATTTTCTAACACTTGTTATGGAAAAATTAAGAAACACTGATAAGAAAATCTTTGCAGCTGAAATATTTTATCTTAGTGATTGGGAAACATTATGGAGCAATGTTCATAATTGAATCCTGTAAAATGTTTTCTATAAATTGCAAATAACTTCTTCAAATTAAGTTACTTATACCATTGGATAAAATATTTTCCATGTATTGTCAGCTAAATTTACTGTGATTATTTATTCAAACTTAACTATATTCAGATGACTTCCTACAGCATTTTCAAATTTACTTTTTCACCTCCTTCCTCGGTCTTTCTTGAAGTTCTTAATTATGTATGGATATACCCAACAAAATAGTGTCAGCCAGAGATTTTTCACCTCATTATTGTCTTGTCAAACTCATCAAACTCTGATGCTTCGGATGCAGACATAAAAGATAATTCCTCTTCTGCCTAGCAGTAGAGAAATCAGAGAAACACCTGATATTTTAGTGAATCTTGATCTGCATCACTAGTCTCTTTTTAAGTTGGAGCTTCACTGAACACCTCAGCATTCCCTACCTACTCTCAAAGGCTTCTACCAAGGGATGTTTTTCACCACACAGGTGCTGAGTGGTCCTTCTTTCAAACACTTCTTTGCTGTTTCTGCCCCTCAAATAGGTTTTGAATGGTATATCAAATGTAAATGTTTCACCACCAGCGATTTCCATACTTGCTATCTATAGAGGAAGAGGAGCAGGTCCTAGGAAGTGCTCTGGTTGTCATGGCTCCTGAATGGCAGTGTTATCACTGGAACTTCATACTGAAAAATTCCATGAGCTCCTCTGTCAGGCTCTGACATAATGGGCAAGGCTTGTTTTATATTGATGGTGCATCTCCTGAATCACTCAACACCTCTTTTCCCGGGCAAAATGAAAACCACGAGTTTTTTTGTCAAGAAGCAGATCATCACAGCAACAAGACAGCAGTGTCGATACCACTGCAACATCCCACAAGCAGGAGGTAGCGCATGAAGAGAAGCCTTCAAAATGTCACCTCAGCTTTTCTATTGATCCTAAAAGTCCTGACTAGCGAGGCAACACTTAACTAGAATTGTCATCTTCTTCCAGCATCAGCTGGATGTCCTCTGGCACAGTGCGGATAGGAGCATTTTTATTAAATTCTTCTTAATCTTAAATTCTACTCTTCTTTATTTTCTGCGCCTTAGCTTTTGCTTCCTAATCTGGGGTTTATTACCTTAGATTAGATGGTCTTCCCAGGCACTCCCCATATCTCTGTCAGATATTAAAAGTGTTACTTCTGTTTTGAAAAGTAAATTCTAACTGAAAATGTAAAATAGTGACATAGACATCTTGGTAGCAGTTTCAGAAAAGTTTCTATGAACAGTAACCCATCCTAACTCTAAGAACTGTGATATCTATACTCAGTAAAAACAGTGAGTATTCAAGCAGCTTTGATGGGTTTTTTTAGGGTAGAAGTGGGATTTACATGACAGGTTAACGCTGTAACCTAAGCACAGATAAGGAGAAAGGGAGCTGGGTAAAGGAAATGCTTTCTAGAGTTTGGATCAACTTTTATAGACAGTATTAGAAAGTCAGCCTAAATTCATACTGGTGCAATTCTGTTGATTCAGGGGTGTTAAATCCAGTGTGAATTTAGCCTCTCTTTTGTGCCATATTAGCTACCATCAACAGCTGGCACCGACGTAAACTCTCAAAGGGGTCATAAATCCTTCTTTGAAGCACTTGGCAGAGCAGGGAGGCTTCTCCCTCTTGGCCCTGGCTGTAGCACTCACTCGGTGTAATTCTACACTGATTTCCACCTTGAAACTTGGCCACGAGGCACTGCTCTCCCACCAGCTGAAATCATTTTGCTTTTCACGAGCCTCTGCCAATGGCAATGGTACAGTGGATTCAAACAACAACTTCTCCTGGAGAGTCACCTGGGCACGCATACTGGTTTTAAAGCACAGAAGCAATATCATAACAGCCTGTGTCACAAGAAATAACAGAGAGGACTGCCCAGCTCGAGTATTAATGATATAAGGGAGGAGAAGCTCACACCTTCTGGGCCACATACTTTCAAACTCGATTTGGGCTGGTCTCATGGTCCTATGCTGATAACCTTTTGCAGGTGCTCATATGCCTGGAGATCATCTAGTCCAACCCCCCTGCCAAAGCAGGTCCACCCTGGGTTGCACAGGAACGTGTCCAGGTGGGTTTGGAATGTCTCCAGAGAAGGAGACTCCACCACCTCTCTGGGCAGCCTGTTCCAGGGCTCTACCACCCTCACAGGAAAGAAGTTCCTCCTCATGTTTAGATGGAACTTCTTATATTCAAGTTTGTGCCCATTTCCTCTTGTCCTGTCCCTGGGCACCACTGAGAAAAGACTGGCCCCACCCTCTTGACACCCTCCCTTTAAGTATTTATAGGTGTTGATCAGATCCCCCCTCAGCCTTCTCTTCTCTAGACTAAAAAGACCCAAGTCCCTAGACCAGCTCTCTGCAATGCCAGATCCTTTAATGCATTTGGGCCACACAGAGAAAGTAAAAAAGAGCTTTAAATGGTAGGATATTTTTGTTTTCTGGAAGGAATAGTTAAAGCAACTGGATTTTTGTCTCCCGCCTCTCGCTGTTCCCCAGAGAGGAGCACGGTTTTGCCGCTGCTTAATAGGCATAGATTTTTCTTGCTGGCCTCTTTCAAAGCTGTCAGACAGAAGTGTGGGGTCAGTGGACCATGATGCCCCTCTAGGACTTCCTCCCAGCTGTCTCTAACACTGGCAATATTGTGCCCTGCTTGAACAGCCACCATTCACGCTCGATGTTCTGCTTTTCCCTCATCGCTCCGAATTCCTCTGCCCCTTGTGCCTAAATATCGCTGTGGGAATCACCGGTAAGGACTGTCATCATTCAGATAGGTATTATTTCCCTTAAAAGTGCTGTTTTAATGCACATATTTCCTAAGCAGTTTCCTTGGGAGTTAAAACCACCCAGAGTGGGGGCTGAGGGGAAAATCCCTGCCGCTCTTCTGTGCGTCCAAACGCGGTCATGATGCCAGGACCCAGCAGGCAGCCCAAAACAGCCACAACTTGCAAGCTACCTCCAAACAGCAGCCTTATACAGGGGCCCTCAGTACAGTGTATACCCAGAAAATAAGCAATTAATTGTTAAGACTGAGCTATCTCCACGCCTGCAGCTGCCGTGAAGGGGAGCGAAGAGAACGGTAGGAACCCAGAACTCCGTGGCCTGTTCCGTCTCCACCTTCGGCGCCTGGCTCCCCCCTTCCCCCTTTTCACGTACCACACAGTGCTCTACAAACACTGCTCCGCAAACATTATGTAGGTGGGCCTCACAACTTTCTCTGTGAGGTAATTAAACACACAGACCTCACACTGCAAACAGGGAAAGGGAGGCTCAGAACCCCGCTCTCTTGCCAGGCTGGCAGGGAGAAGCGGCCTCGCGGCCTCTCAGGCACTTTTGGGCTTTGCTTATTAGTTCCCTCTTTGTTTCAGGACTTGTGAGGACGGTGCTAATCTGGGGGGGGTTGGTTTGATTCACAGCAGGATGATCTTCAGGTGGGCTTGGTCTCGCTTCAGTTCATGGCTGTGGGCTGTTTTTAACCCGCAGGGAGGAACAGGCTCTTGTAGGGGGCTGCGTTTCACCCAAAAACAGGCCGCTGAAGTATGTGGTACAAATAAAACCTGCAGACACCTACAGCTGGGTGAGATAAACCCCACTCTTTGTCTATACCCATAGAAATAAATGAAATACTGCTAGAAGTCCTGGGATATCATAGAATCATTCAGGTTGGAAAAGACCCTTGGGACCATTGAGTCCAACCATCAACCCCACTCTACAAAGTTCTCCCCTACACCATATCCCCCAACACCACATCTTAAACACATTCAGGGATGATGACTCGACCACCTCCCTGGGCAGCCAGTGTCTAACCACTCTTTCTGTGAAGACTTTTTTCCTAATGTCCAGTCTAAACCTACGCTGTTGCAGCATGAAGCCATTCCCTCTTGTTCTGTTGCTAATTACCTGGGAGAAGAGGTAGGTTCTTCCTACCTCTAAGAAGACCCCCAACCTCTCTACAATGTCCTTTCAAGTAGTTGTAGAGGGTGATGAGGTCTCCCCTCAGCCTCCTCTTCCTCAAACTAAACAGTCCCAGCTCCTTCAATCACTCTTCATAAGATTTATTCTCCAGGCCCTTCACCAGCTTCGTTGCCCTCACCTGCACTCGCTCCAGCAAGTGTCATTTGTCAACGGTATCATTAAATGGTGAGCAGTAACTGGGTTTAGTTTTGGCCAGAGCTGGCTAGCACTTTTCCAAAGAATTAATGGTACGGTTTGAGGAATTCACACTGGACAGGGACTCAGTACCATTCTGGTTGCAGCTACTGTTTTGGAGCCTAACAGAATTTAATATGATGGGTGTGATTATGAGTTGGCCTCACTGCCAGGAATGAGTCCCTGATATCTTTAACTTGCTGGTATAGACAAAGCCCTTTTGTCCAAACTGTAAAGTTCAGAAACTAATGATGCTTTACTAAAATCTGTGCAAAGAGACATTTTCCTGATAACACTTTGTCTCTGATGAAAGCACTGATCAGCTCCTAGAAACTGATGTAGAAAGGCTATATAGCCAAGTATTAATTATTTGTGATTATGAGAGACTTGAAAGTACTTTTCACAAAAGCATGAATTTAAATTCCTGTTTCAGGTCCTTGTACTTATTCTAAATTCTCTCCAAAGACTGTTGTTCTCCACTTCTGCTGTATTGCAGAGCTGGTGCTACCCATCACTCATTTTGTTCCTCAGAAGGGCAGCTGCACATTATGAACTGAAGAACTGAGGCTGCAGCTTGTTCTTGAGTTCACTTGTAAATTTGCGCCTCTTCATGTGCATCCTGTACACTGGATAAACCACTTTCATTTTGTTTTGAATGAGGTGTAATGAGGTTTAAAAATATGCTAACCCTTTCTGATTTGGAAGATCAACATGTCTAGGAGATTAAGTGTTTTGGAAGCACAGTCCATTGATATAGACTGGTCAATGAGAAATGTTTCTTCCACGGTTTGCTGACACCCTCTCTTCTCTGGAAAAAAAGCTGCTTTGTCATGATGCTGCACAGGATAAAGACTTTTTCTGGCAGACTTTGAAAATATCAGCGTTTCAGTGTGAAGTCTACTGGTGTTCTGCATTAGTTTTCTCTGCAGGAGGTGAGGTGAGACAGCCCATTTCTTTTTGCTGAATGACAGATCTCAGGTCCCCCAGGTGTCAGATGTAAGAGACAGGTTGCCAGGCTTCAAAACCATGGTTAGATGAAAATTTTCAAAGGTGGTCAAAAAAGATAGACTTTTGTGACTTCTGCACTGTGCCTGGTCTAGTTAAAGAGGGGGTTTTAATAACTGCTCTTCTTTATGAAAGAAGCCTTGAGTTTTGATTGTGTCATGTGGTTTTGGTAGATTGTTGAGGACCTCCTAAAAGCATCCTTTCCCCATTATTTCTTCCTATGGATTCTGAAGGAGTCCTTGCACACTCCTGATTTTCCCTCTGAAAATACCATTTTAATTCCTTATGTAGCTGGCTGGTGGGTGGAGAAGCTCATGTCCTGGACACTTGTGGTGAAGGTCAATAGAGTAGACAAGGTTGCGGTATTTTGTGTTTGTTTTGTGTAAATGTTCAGGAACAAAATTTTAAAATATTTATTTTATGTATTGTTTCAAGTATTATGCAAAACCAATAAAAGTAAGTTGAAAGAAAACAGCAGCATTTCTGATTTTAAATATCAAAGGACAGGAAATTCTCTATCCTTGATTTCCCATTGGGATTACAGTGATTTTCTGGTTTTGAAATTCCCTGCTTTACTGCGATATAATGTGTAAAGGATAAGCAGGATGACATTGAATTTCAGCTTTGTTTGGTTCCAGTCAGACCCTTCATATTTATCACACCATTGTAAGGTGACATCCGTAAGCTTCCAAAGATATCACAGCCTAAACACTTTTTGATACTGGATTAACATCCTTTCTATGTTAATCTTTTTCCAGGCTTCTGTGTTATTACAATAGGCTTTTTTAATCCCTTCTATACAGCTGCCAGATCAAGCAATGTTGAATCTCTATGTTGAGAGGGGAGGTGGATTTAGGATGAAATTTTCTCTCAAAGCAATGGAACTGTGGGGAAACCGATATACCTTAAAATACTAACCAGGCTGGCTCATGGTTGCAGTTAAAGATGCTCCTGTAAGTGAGACCAACCAGAGCAGTTCAGTAGAGGCTAAACAGCTAGTTCCTAGTAGAGATGACCAGGCGGCCTTGAATGAGGACTTATGTCATTACAGTCATGTCCAGAATGCCACTGATGTGATGGCTTTGATTTTTGGTGGATATTCAATGATGAACATTTAACTTGCTTGTGGTAAAAACAATAGTGGTCAAACCAGATGGCGTGGTTAAAACCCTAGTTTTGTTCACTGATGGTGGTTTAGGAGTTAGATGCAGAGAGGATTGAGGCAGGGAAAGGCATGGTTGCTTGGGCCTGGGCTGGTGGCTGCCACCTGATTTGTCTGCACGTGGGAGATGCTGAGTGTTGTCCCCTTCAGTCGCCGGAGCAATTACTGTCTGTGGAAACTGGAATTTCTAAGCTGCACTAGACGAGTGTCAGAAGACATCCTAGTTCGGCTAGAACATGATTTCCAGTGGCCAAAGAGGGCAGTCTGTCATCTGTAGATTAATTTAGCAATGGCTGGGAACTGAGCTACTCAAAGAGCCAACTTCTTATGTTACAGTAGTTAGATTTTTGGCAAACCATTATTCTAGTTATAGAATCTAATATTGCAATGAATGTTTCCCAATGTACTGACGAAGGAGGCCCCAGTCAGTTGTGAAATACCACACTGAACACAAGAAAAACATTGAAAAACCCACACAATAACTTTGTTATCCTTCTCTTGGATTACTGTACAGCCAGATGGGAAGATTAGTCTTACTTAGCGATTTTTTAACTTAAGGAGTTTTTGTTTGGTGATTGTTTACAAAACTAGAATCTCTCTTGTTTCAGTTTTATGATTTTTTACAAAGTCTAATTATTCTGAAACAGAATAAACTCCGCTATGTTTTCCCTTGAAGGGGAAAAGTAGTTTTCATCTCTGTCCTCAATTATTCACGTTTTTGTACAATTCCAATTGTTGCTGTCCATGTGTGATGGCCGCTGATATTCCAGGGATTCATCCAGTGGCTTCCAGACAAGGCAGGAGAAGTGGGGCTGATGATGATCATTTTTAGTTTAAGAATCACTCTTTTACCAGCCAGAGTCTTTATTCCCTCTGCAGATCAGAGGCGAACGGAGCCCCTCATATACTCACTAACACACTACCTGTATGTGCTGGATTTACTTAAGTACAGATCCACAAGGAAAAACCAAATGGTCAACAAGCACAAGGATGATTTAATGACTGTGCTCTTAAACCACCCAGGTGCCTTTTGGAAATACAATCTTTACAGTGTTTCTGATCTAATGTGACACTTCTTTTCAAAATATCCCCCCTCAAAGCTGATTTTTCTGGCCAAAGTTCCTCAGTTGACTTTATGAGGTGAGAGTGCTCATCAGTCTGCACTATTAGTTCCTGTATTTACTCATCCATTACTCAACAAGATAAATGTAGTCATACTGTTAATGTAAGAAATAGTACACAGAATTAGAGGCAACTGGAATGTAACTCCCTGATCTGTCAGTGGGTTGGCGACCTTTAGCAAGTTTGTGTAATCAGTCCTTTTCTCCATTTCCCATCTGTACAGTTTCTAACAGTAAAACTTAGCCTGCCTCAAGGGTAATGTTAAATAACATTGTTAAAAAAAAAATGACAAATATAATAATGGAAATATTTTTTTAAAAATTCACAGCTACACTAAATATCTTCCACATGCAGAGACCTGTTAAAAACTCATTACATTGTTTGTCTCCATCTCAGTCACCTCAGTCAGTAGGTGAACATTGTAGTGCCAGCATTCAAATAAGAGAAATGCATCTGCATATATAATACAGATGTGTCTGAGCCAGGACAGTTTAGATCCAAATGCAAATTTCATGTGTTTTCATATAAACAGGTGGTACTTCGAAACCTCTTTCAATTGGAACCCAGAGAATTCCCACTGAAAAACTTGATTGCACTGAACAGCATTTTCACCTGGGTTATTAATTAGGATCATGTGGCATAAAATGAACATTACCTTTCAGTTTTAAAATAAAATCAGCCAAGATAATTAGATATAGCTTCATTATTTATGTATTATATAAATTCTGTTTCAAAATAATTTTTGTAAATGCTAGAAAAATAATTTTAAACAAAGTGTCTAATTGCCACCATAAGAAGCTTTAAAGTTCTTTCTTTCTAAAATGGTACGGATGTAACACTTGTGATATGTGCAGTTTTATCAGAGTCACATGGCTCAGGTTTATTGCAATATATGGGAAACCGTGACTCATTTGTGAAGAATAGCAAGAGCCATATGTAAATTCTACAGACACTGTAATAATATTTTAATGTTTAAAAAGAAAACTAAGTTGTGCTTTCAGATCCTGATATGTGAAGTGCTTCTGCACTCTCGATCGCTGCACTGAACAGCTTCGGAATGTACCACCCCTTCCCAAAAAGTGACATTCACTGTCTCTAGCCCTAACAAATTATAACTGTATTTTTATACTTCACTATAAGCATTATATGTTCGATACAAAGATATGTAACCAAAAAAAAAAAAAATTAGGCAAACTGGAAACTATTTTCCCTACTGCTTGATCATTTCTTTAAAGCTAAGAGGAAATAACAGGATTTACCCATAGCTTCAGAAAAGGTCTTCTGTTTACTGTGAAGCAAATGGCATGTTTTCCAGTAGTTGTTTTTGTGCATCACAGCTGTACTTTGTTGTTCACTTTGTATTCTTCCTAAGTGGTCTTTTAGTCCTAATAACTATGACCAAAGCAGTATTAAAAGCTTATTTTTAATTTCTTCACAAAAATGCAATGAATCTAGAGTTGTTAAACAGTCCGTGCTGGCCTTATTCACCAAGACAAGTCATGAATGGTTAATGTTGGAAGGGACCTTAAAGATCATCAAGTTTTAAATGTGATGTAGATGTTAGTCATTTGGGAGTTTTATAAAATGCATCTTCTACCAAAACAGAGACTTTAAAAGAAACAACTAGGTAAGACATTCAGTATCCTAGCAATTGCCTGAAAATATAGAGGGGCAATTATTTTCTGAGAAGCCTATCATGTAAAAACTGGGTACTCAGGAAAAAAATTAAGAAATTATTGATCTTAGGAGTTTTTTTTCAATCCCACCTTCTTTAACATAAATACATGACAGTCACACTTAAATAGCACAAGACAAAGGCAAACATATCTAAAAATAAAAACCTTTGAAAAGAAAATGCTAGAACTGTGCACCCAGTTTTCTCCTTGGGGGCCCAGAAAAAGAACAAACTATATATGGCAGATATTAGTCATGTTACTTAACCTGCAACAAATTCAGACGTTGGGTTGATAGGGTCGGTAGCAGACACTGAAGAGAAATGTTGCCATGCATCTTAGTCAGAGTCAAATTGGTGAACACTAAAATATCAAAGGTATGGTCTGGTTTTGTACAGATGGGCAGGGGAAATGTGATAGAAACCGCACCAGTAACATGTTCACCATGTTGACTTTTGGCAGCTGCAAGTGGAAGCTCTGAGCAAAACCAGGCTAAAAGACAACATAAGATTATTCCCATGACAACAAGAGGTTAATAGGTTAAAATTTTTTCCTCTACAGATAAAATACAGCCCCCAGAAAAGCAGTATCTAATTGAATAGTGAGTAACAGAAGACATGGCCTTGCAATATTTGCAAAAAACTTGAGGTTTACTACATACAACAGGATGACATGTCTCTTCAAGAGAATGTATCTTCAGAAGGTAAATGAAGATGAAGGGAGGGAACCACATCCAACCAAATCCTTTTCTAGCCTTCATTGAGCTCCAGTAAATACTCGGTGTCTTTTCTTAGCAATGCATGAAAGAACAGTAACTATTTCCTTTTTCTTGTTTCTGTTACAAAGAAAGCTGATTTAGTATAGCAACATTCTATGAATTAATTTGTACCTTCCTGTTTACTAAATATTACCTTTCTTACATAATGTGCTTTACTGTATGTCATAGTAATTTAAAGTGTGAGATACATGATCCTTTCTCTTCTGCGAAAACACAGTTCTTCATAATTAAGTCTAAAATATCTTCATGTCCCTTGGTGATGAAAATTGATTAAGAAAACAAAGTGTGGCAGGTGAAGTGTTTGCAGCAGGTTGACCTAAGAGGTCTTTTACCCTCCGATATCCTCAGCATCTTATTTGGATTAAACATGGCAGTGACTTTTATGGTATCATTCCAGACCTTTTTGAATACCTTTTTACAAACAAGGATTATGGCAGTCACAGGTAGCCATGAAACTTTGATGGCTTTATTTTCTCTAGAGTTGTGATTGACAGCCTAAGAAAACTTTGAGTGTGAACCTGGGGGACACTTTGTTCCCATGGAGTCCTTTTGCTGTTTTTATTGCAGTTGTTTCTGCAGTCTAAATAAGCTTCTTCAGAATGAAATTCTTTTATGATTTTTCGATGGGGAATCCAGATACACATCGCTTGGGAAGACCTTGCTCTGGCAAGAGAAGGAGGAAGCTACCTGGGCAACTCATTCCTTGTGTAAACCCCGGTGATGAGTTTTACCACAAGTAAAAGAAACATTTGCAGGAGCTTTGTCCTTTCCTTTTACCATCTCAAGGACAAGCATAGATGTAGTCTCGGCTAAGAGAGATTATAACCAGAATCTGTTAAGAAGTGAGAGAAGAGAAGAAGAGAATAGAAAAGAGCAGCTTTGTGCAGCACTTGCCATCAATACACATGTTTTGAACTGATTTTTTCACACATTTTAAAAAAAATAAATTTAAAAAAGACCCCAAAAAGTCTGTGCTCTTGAGAACTATTTTCAGGGAGAAAACTAGTCTTTTTAGCATTGCTCCAAAAAACTACATCTTTGGAAGCTATAACTAATATGTCAAAGCCCATAGATTTCCCTGCATCTAAATATGTTCACAGTGATTATTACAGTAGCATCTAAATGTTTCCTGACAATAATGGTATTTGTATGGCTCCAGATGTGTTCGTAATACCACTTTGAAAGTGGTTAAAAATATATGTTAGTATCAATGTTTCTTTCTTTTAATGTGGAAGATGCTCTTCCCCGATGTCTAATATGACAATTTTTGAAATGCAAATTTTTCCTGTCAAAATAACACATGCTGTTTTTTAGCTCCATATGTTCTGCATGTAGAAACATGATGTATGCTGGCTGTAGTTGAAGTTATGAAAGTCCTTTTTTGCAGTGCTAAGGTTGCTTAGGGGTTTTTTTTTGGTTGGTTTCCTGTTCCAAACTACACTAATATAGGAGTACTCCTAATTGATAGTTACGACTGTAGAAGCATGTGTTGACAGGCCACTAGAGATGTCCATTTTAACAGTATGGGTTTGGTAACGTGCTAGAGAGGTCCCTACAAAAAATTTGTATCAGGCCATTGGTACAGAACAAATGAAGATAGGGCTTATGTATTAAGATTGC
>BJBW01001029.1:18436-44291 GCA_004320125.1 Scolopax mira | reverse complement strand
GTGTTGTGACACACTGAAATGATCTGCACAGCTAATGAAAACAAGGCCTGAGGCCATTCTTTGGTTGTGTCCTCTTTGCGCAGCAGTTGGGCCCAGGTTTCCTTAAGGCATCGGGTGATGCCACGGTGCTGCAGAAAGGATTCTCTTGGTACAAAGTTTTACTGTCAGACATCAAACACAAAGTTTGAGAGGGAAAGAGGAAAGAGAAAGAGAGAAAGGGAAAAGCTCACTTTTAACAGGATGACCAATTTTGCAGTCATTGTTTAGCTATCCCTGGGACCCTACTACCTTCAGAGCCAAGGAGCAGTGGATTAGGGAAAAGCAGTTTCCTGCCTTCTGCCTATAAGTGCTCTGTTTTCACATCTCCTGTTGAAGTTGGTACTTGACCAGACCTTCCACATGTATGTTTTGAGGCATGTTTGTTGACCTCTAATTCTCTCCTATCTGTTTCGTTGATCCACTGCTAGTTCTGGTCTGTGTCTATGCCAGAAGGTGAGTGAAAGCCGTGGACTTGTGAACACCTGACCTAGTTGTTGGTATGATTTTGGCATGAGTTGTTCTCACCAACTTCCATTCCTTAAAAACCAAGTCCTGGAAAGGAGGTAACAGCACTGCTTTGGTGCGTGCCATCGTTTTAGGGAAATTAAAACGCCCAGCTCTTGAGAAGCAGGTGGCCACCAGTGCTTAGCACCACTCACAACATGGTCAGGGAGACAAGTCTTAGTAGGCAGGAGGAAACCGGCACTCAAGTCGTCATGTCTTTCCTGAGACTGCACTTTTGTAAGCAGAACATACAGAATGCAGTGAGCACACACAAATAAGCAGGTGCCAAAATTCATCCCACATTGCTCTGAACTGCCTGAGGGGACTCTTCAGGAGATTTGTTCTCCCACAGACCTTGGATTTGCTTCTTGGAAAGAGTGGTGTGTCTCTTCTGAGGCTTTGACCCTTCCAGTGGATCAGTGGGAAATATGTGAGAAAAACTTGTGGTTGAAGTGGAAACTTTAATTTTCACAAATTAAACCAATATCTTCCTCCCATTAGTTTTTTCCATAGAAAGTGAAAGTTAAAATGGCAGTGACCATAAAAAGCAGCCAGGAAAGCAGCCCAGCTCTGCAACTCAGAGGAGGAGGAAAAACAATTATGTGGTCCAGAAAATGTTTAAATACAGAGACCTTTGATGTTTCACATCAGAGCAACAGTAAATAGAGACAACGAATTTGCCTTTTCCCTAGTATTGATATTTTCCTACCATCTTCCCTCCCACTTAGAACCGTTTTTGTGGTGGGAGGCTCCGTTACGTAATCTACAGATGTTTTACATTCTTTAAAATGTAAACTAGAAAATTAACTGTAATACAGATTTATCCCATGAGGGTAAAAAATATTAGTCTGCTCTTTAACATTTCTTGGATGATGGCACCCCCTCAGAACATGCCTACAAGTTGTACCTCACCAGTTAATGCACGCTCGGATGGGAGTTATTGCTTATTAAATCCCAACATTTTTATGGCTTAGTAATTCTAGATTTGGCTCCCAGTGCCCGTGTTATAAACACTTAGAAGTAGGGATGCCATATTGAAACACTGGCAGATCCTCAGGGGGGGGGTCAGGGCTACTGGCGCCTCCCTAATGAAGTCACACACTGTTAAACTCCTTTTTTTTTCCTTAACTGAAGAAGAAAACAAAGCAGTTAAACTGCTATATCCATTTTCCATTAATCCATTTCTAACCACTCTTAACCAGAGTAAATCACAGGTTTGTGAGAAAATGAACTGCCTAAAGGTTCACCTCGGGCTATTTAGCCCACAAACAAGTTGCTCACTGCTGGCAACAATGGTTGGTTGGGAATTATTGCTCAATTTACTTGTAATTACTTATTTTGCTGTGTCTTCTGTTTAGACTAGCTCATGGTCTACAGCATGGTAAATTCCAGAATGAAAAGCATTGCCGAGGTGCTGCCAGTGATTGACATTGACAGTGTCGAAAGGTTATTTGAGCAATGGGTTGAACTTCCTGGAGGGAAGAGAAACCTTCTCCATCGCCGGGAAAGCTTGGAAAGGGAGGAACTCTCCAAACGAGTCTGCCCAGGCACGGCAATTCTGCTCTGTAGAAATTCAGCCGGATGTTAAGAGAACCTGAATTTTCAGTTTAAGTAGGCCTCAATTCCGATACTAAATTGGGAAGCTGGAAACTTTACTCCGAAAATGTGGTAGAGCTGCAATATAACAGTTGCGACGTAATAGTAGTAATTTGAAGAGCAGCGAATGCAGCATTCTGGCTGCTAATAGTAGTTTAAAGGCAATTGTCAGTGTGCTGTGATTATGCCACGTTTATAAATGGGTGGGCACACACACACAGTACATTCCAGTTCAAGATAAGTGTTCTTTTTACAGCCCAATTTACTGGAACACTTAACTTGCCAAATGCAGGTCTAAATTTTCAGGTAAGTATAAGATTGTATCTCTAATCATTATGGGAACGGCTAATAAGGCCTGGGGAGGTAATATGTAAACAATCACCATTTTTATAGATCTTGGACAATTTCGTTAGCTGAAAGATTCTAGTGTTATTCGCTACCAATGGGAATGTTAACATAGGCACGTCTGGAGTTGTATTCATTATAAACATATTTTCATGTAAGAAAGGCTAAGTAAAGTTTTTGAAGAATTCAGAGTTGGCAATTCAAGGTCATATGAATAGGGTGAGGTTTTTGCAGTCATTCACTCTAGAGATAATTAATCAAATTTTTTAACAGGCCTGTTTAAATTTAAAAGAAGGTGTCATATGGAGAAAATAAGCTTTTGTCTCTAAACAAAAAACTCTCTAAAAAAATAAAAACAATGGCTTAATTTCCTTTGCTAAGACCAACAAAGGCAATTGGTAGAGATTCAGCAAAATACAGAGGCGGTTGACATTTAAGTGCATCTCAAGATTATGCAGAGTATTGGTAGGGAACTTCCTTGTTTTATGTAAACACTGATTTAATCTCTAACAGATAATATTACAAGGCTTTCATTTTGGGGGAGGTGATTGTGAAAAGGCTGCAGGCAGGACAGATTTCTTATGTCAGTCTGCTCTGGTAGTTCCTGTGCTTTCTTTTGTCCCTGTCAGGGAGGAGAGAAGGAACTGGAAATACCACAAGTGTAACAAGGCATATGAAGTCCTACAGTTCCTACACTCCTACACTATTTCATCGGTATTTGGGATGAATCCACCTTAAATCTCCTCCCAGGCAGCCCTGAGACCATGAGCCCTGACTCCTTATGAGATATTGCCCTTAATTTTCAGTTATTTATACGAGTGGTCATTTGCTTTTATAAAATATTGCTAAGACTTACCAAGTAGTGTTGCTTTTCACAGTAACAGACTTTACATCTAAAAATCCCTAAGTAGTTAGAATGATACTTTTACATCCTAGAGGATTTTATTCAAGTACTTTTTAAAAGTGGTGGAGAAAGGAGTGTAATAGGAAAACATAAATAAGAATGAAAATAGCAGGATTTGCCTCTGAATTCATCTGTTCTTTCATAGAAGCACGGGTTCTTTTAATCGGTTTTATCTATAAGTGTATCTTTTAACTCTGATTTCTAAAGGAATGAGAAATTATATATAGTACTGTGGAAAAAAAAAAAAAAAGGAAAGAAAAAATCTCTTTTACCAAATGTTGTTATGTAAAATCCACTCCTTTCTACTACTGGTGGGAGCAAAGTATCTTAGGGCTACTTTAAAAAAAGAAATCAGATGGATTCTTGAAAAATATTTTACTTGCAATCAATGTCCAATTGATACATCTCCTCTATATGGAGGTATAATGATCCCTGTCACCTTCTGTAAGAAGAAAGTTATCTAGTCTTTATTGTCATGTTTGGTTGACCATGTCCACGAAGTACCTCAATGATTATTGCAATATTGGAAGAGAAATATGCTTCGGACATGCAGAACAGAAACCTATAACTATGGTTCTTACTCCAATAACCTTTTAGCTAACTAAGCTGCCTTTCATAAATTGGTTGTCTGCAGTTTAAAAAGGTCAAAATTGTGCGTGTTCAAATTTCATGCCAGAAAAGCTCTTATTATGTTTTTAAAACTCTATCTATTAAAACACAATCTAAAACTTAAAATTGTTAAATGTTAATTATATGCATTTAATAAGTAGAAAATTAACACGCCACTTACTGCTATTGTCATGACAAACAGTTTCAGATTTTTACTTGCTGAATTTTGTCATATGTAAGAATTTAGCCCTATTTATTTCAGTTATTGGATTTGCATCTCTCTCCTTAAAACACGTATCATTTTAATTTACCATTCGGATAGAATGACTTCAAAACAAAGGTTTTCATCAATAAAGTCTTCTCCATAGCGTAAAAAAAAACCCAAAAAACTAAGGGTATATTCTGTCTGGGGTATATACACCCTGTTTATTGCTACATATGTCAAATCCTCAAATGCAGGTGGTGTGAGCCCAGGCATGCTGGAAATGGAAACCCAACCTCTGAATGATCACATAATACCAGAGGAGTAATATGAGATACATTACTGCATTAGTACAACTGTCCAGAGTAGATTTTTCCGTCCACTCTCTGCGTGAACTTTTTTTTCTCCCAGTTGTGCCCTACTTTTCTGCAGTTTTACTTACACTGTTTTGGCACAGGGCTCCTTGCAGAAGACTTCCTATTTTCCTGTGTACTCTTCTTAGTGTCTTGCAAAGAGGGCATCTTGCCTGAGAGCACCCTCCTCCAGCAGAGTCTTTTGCTGTGGAGGATGGTGCCTGTGTAATATGGTATTTCCCTTTTCCGACAGGTGGTTCTGGGCCATCAGAGCCAACCAGGCTGGCTTCAGGCTCTCCAATTCATTTATTTCATCAAAGGACCTGAGTTCATGTCACATTTCTGATGAATATCATCTCCTTTCATCCCTATTCTCTGACAGCAACTCTCTCGGTTTTTTCCTCTTTGTTTTTTTAAGCTCCACTTTCAGCTGTTCCATGATTTGGTCTCTTTTTCCATGAGGGACTTGTAAGTCCTTTTCTAGTTTACTACATTTCAGCTTGTGTAACAGACTCAACATCATGGCATGCATCTGATCTCAAAAAGGGAGCTGAGAGTAGATAATTTATTAATTTATTTTCTTATATAAATACATTCTCACATGCATAATGAATTACAGGCTGCACTACTACTTGAAAATGCATCTATATTACTGAAAATATTATTCCCTGAAAGTAACTATACTTTTCTCCAGAGAGAGAAAAAAATCCCACAGTCTGGTCCAGAATTCAGTGATTCAAGAGATATGAAGGTGTAATGAAAATTCAGAGGGGTGAATTTTACTTGTATTTACCCACTTATTCAATAAATCTTCTAAATCACTTCCAAACACAGCCGTGTTTTAAGATTTTTCAACAACAAATCCTCTTTTGCTTCGGGAAAGTGAAAGCCAGTGGTGCTATTTTCAGGAGGGCTGCCTCTGTAAACTCACCAGCCCAACATCCAGGACTATATACAGCAGAGCCAGTCCCACCAACACTGTAGTAGTCCTAACCATGAAGCCCAAACTGTGATTTGATACTGGGTTCAGTTTTGGTCCCTGCTATAAAAAAAAAATGTGGACAAGCTGGAGAGGGTCCCGAGAAGGGCTACCAAAATGATCAAAGGAGTGGGAAGCTGCCATGTAAGCAAAAGCTGAGAGAACTGGGTTTGTTCAGCCTTGAGAAAAGAAGGCGGAGGGGAGACCTTATCACCATGTTCTAGTATCTCAAAGAAGATGGAGACTCCCTTTTTACAAGGAGCAAAGACTCCTTGGAAAAGGAGTCTTTTCCACTACGTGGAAAAGACTAAGGGTAACGGGTACAAGTTACCCCAGAGGAGATTCCGATTGGACACAAGAGAAAAATTTTTAACACTGAGAACAACCAGCCATTGGAATAATCTACCCAGGGAAGTGGTGGATTCCCCAACATTGGACACTTTTAATATTCAGCTGGATGGGGTGCTGGGCCATCTTGTCTAGACTGTGCTTTTGCCAAGAAAGATTGGACCAGGTGATCCTAGAGATGCCTTCCAACTCGGTATTCTATGATTCTGTGATTTAAAACATCCCAAACTCAGGGATCATTTAGATCCAAGAATGTGATTTATCATATTTTTAGAGAGTGAATTCTTGGAACTTTCTTGAACTTCAGATATAACTCAGGACTATGAATCCAAACTCATTGTAGGTTTCAAGAAATGAAGCTCAGAGACAGATCTCCTGCTGGAGTTCATTGCTCTTCTTAACTGGATAATATGTTTGTTCTTTTCAGCTCACCATTGAAATTCTTCTCTAAACTGTTATCATAAAATGGATGCCTTCTTCTAGACCTGACTCCTATGAATACAGCTCGTGTTACTTATAGGTAGCAGCTTCTGGAAGCTGTTTATTCAGTCTTTAAAAGAGATGTTGTATTTCTCTCTCAGCTGAGAGACATATCTGGTCATCTACACATCTGCAATAGGTCTGCATATGTACAGCAGATATGTCTGGGGTTATTCTTCCTCCTCTCCCTGCTTTCTAACTTGTTGAAATTAAAAAGTACAATAACCAGCATCTACTGGCAAAATCCTGCTCCTGCTCTTTGATGGATCTATCACTGACCCCGTAGCCAGCTTAGAATCTTTCAGGAGAGAGTTAGCAGCTGCTTTGGGACTAGTTTGGAAATGGATTGGGACTTGAGAGACTCTTGGCCTCCTCTTTCAGTACCAGCCCCGATATACAAGCAGGCGGAACAAACCCAAACCAGAAAGGGCAGTAAGCCAAGCCAGGGAAAGGACACGAGAAGCTTATCCAGCCCTGGCAAGAATTCACAGCAGTGGTGGCAAAGTCCCAGTTTAATCCTAAAGACTAAATCCTGAAGTCATTCCTTACATCTTTTTCATGGAAAACATTTGCTGACAGCAAAAAATGCCCAAAGAACTCTCATATTTTAGGATGTGCAAATTTTTGCGTCCTGCTGCATTTCTGTGCCACTTTACACATCCAGGATCCAACTAAATCTTTTCTGGATGCTCTGAACAGATTGGTAACAGCTTATTTTTCATCCCATTGATGTGTACCTATGAACTTTTACTGGCATCAGAAACTAAATTGCTGCAGAAGCTTTTTCTCCTGCTATTTCCAGCTGCAGTTGGTAGTGGTGAAAAACCTCCCAGGCTGACTGCTGTAGCGTGATTTTCAGCCAGTTCTGTGGGCTGCAGAGGTTGAGGGAATTCAGATAAGCCCATGAACTTGTATGCAGTTATCTGACTCTCCCTTGCAAAGTTTTCAAAGCTCATCCATCATCGTAATGGCTCCTGCAGGATGTTAGGAGACTCGGGGGAACATTAGCCACTTTCCCAATTTCATAACGCTAGGACTGGTGAGTATTGTTAGATATAGTAAGACAGCATTTGCCAGCCTGAAATACGATGTTTGCATAAATGTGTCTGGAACACACAATACATCCGAGGGACTAAACCAAAAATAACCAAGGATTTTCAAAGAGCTGCTTAAATTCAGGGGTGAAGCAAGCAGTGAATTTTGACACGCTTTCTTAAATCTGTGTTTGTCTAAGTTTACTTATGGTCGTGAAGAAGAAGCTGGGAGATTTCTGGGAAATGATGCCTATATCTTAACATTTTTTCTAGAAAAATAGAGAGTAAGATTTTTTGTTCCTTCTGACGGGGAGGTGGTATAAGAGCATTCCTAAAATTAACTTTGAAATGCTTGGTGTTGTTTTACTTTTGCAGGTTTTCAGTAGTATGTGCTCCCACCTAGGAAGGTTAATACAGGCGTCTGTTTGCTCTTTTCAGATGTACTGATGTATGAAAAGACTCTGTGTGGGAGATGGGCTTTTGTTTGTTTGTTTGTGTTTATTTCAATGTGAGGGAGGTGAAGGCTATTTTAAAAATAGCGAGTTCCAAGTGTGTTGTTCATTTATAAAACTGTCTCTGTGTTTGATCTTCTTTGAAGCTCTGAGATTTTTTACTTACCAGATTCTTTGTAGGTTTTACTGTTTACTGCAAATGTCACTTTTATTAACAAAGAGAAAAGAAAAAGACAGGAGTAACCACTTTGTCTTACAAAGAAGAGAAAGCCATAGGTGCAGGAAACTGCGTAAGAGAGAGAAAGTAAGAGGAAGGGAAATGAGTAGCTCTCAGTGATTTATCCGGGCTTGAACCACTGTGCTTCTATTCCCAGTTGGTCATAGACACCAGAACCATAAATATGTAGATAAGGAAGCACTTTTACCTATAAAATACAGGGCTATCCTTAAGACCCTATTATGAGCTTTGAGCATAGTGATATAAAATGGTATCTTTTTGGTAGCACCTGAAGCAACCATTACTGAAGTGAGGGGGTTTGTGCACTCACAGACTTTTTAATTGGAGCTGGATAAGACCCATGAACCACCCCAGTTATGTTTCTCCTGGCAGCTCAACCCACATTCTTGTCTCAAAGATGATGTCTTATCTCTGAAAACAACCCAACACTTTCGTATTCTGATCCTACTACTGATATTCCTGCCCTGGGTCTGTATAGGGACAGAATGTCAGCCCTCATAATATATCTGCATATGGGAATATTATTTTTCATTAACAAAGCATGTTGTACAGAGGTGTAAATTATGTGCACTTTACAAACAGTAATTTTACTCATCGGTGTTACAGAGGGTTCAAATTTTGTGAAGGGACAGTTTTCCTCAATAAGTACCTTGAGTTATGCATTTTTTCAAATAAGTTTATTTTACAGGGATACAAATAATTGAATCAACAGTGCTGTTTGATTTGTTTCCAATTGAATCATTTGGTGGCTCCTCTTTAGGTTGCGGCCATGTGACAACTAAATCAGTGTGCTGGAGAGGGACACAATGTCTACCAGAGGTAAATCAGGCCTCCTGTATGATTGGGTCTGACACTAACAAATAATAACATGAATTAGGCAGTTTCTTAAACCAGAGATACAAAGGTGTAAGCTTAAGTTTTTCTTGATGAGCACCCTGGAACACAGTGTTGACCCATCCTTGTACATTAATGTCCATTCTACCTCACATTTGAAAATCTTTTGATTTTGACATTTTTAACAACATGTCTCTGAACACCTTTAGTGCCAAAACCAAACAGAGGTACCAGAGGAGAAGGACGCGGATACTATCACAGATTCTTTAACTAAATATATGCTTTTTCTTATTTTTCCAGAGGTGCGGAGAAATCTCATTTGACAGTCCTGACCAGAATGCCAAATGTGTTCGCATGCTAGGTAAGGGTAAGAGTATTTTCCTCTTTGTTTAATTGGGGATTTCCTCTCAAAAGTACATGCAAATGGATGTGGTAATCCACAATGGCATTTAGATAGCTTATCCACATGTAGTCCTCATCAAGTTATTCTTTATGGTGAATTATTATTGGATTATAACTTTTTTCTAGTAGTGCCCATCCACATAGATGAAATGAAATTATAGCTGTACCAACATTACATTTGTGATCTCTGAGGTACTCAAATCCAGGACTTCTATTCAAAAACTAAAAATCTCTGTAATCCAGACAGACTTTTAAATTCAGCCTGGGAAATATGTGAACTTTTGTAGACTGCACACATTTAATGTGAAGAAGTGTTTATGTGCTTTAAAAAAGAGTATTAATTTCACAAATATATATCGAATGTCTCTAGGTCATATCTTCAGCAGCATCAGTAAGCAAAATTTTGTGATTTTACAGATTTGTGCCAGCGTAGCATTTTGCACATCATTTGTAAAAATTAATATTAAGCAGAAGTGTCTGTTCTTTGGAAACAATGCAGGAATGTTCTGGTACGTGTCATTAATTTCTGTGACTAACTTTATTCTATCTGCTTGCTTCATCTTCGATGCTAGTACTGAAACATTAACAGCATGATTAGTATCACAGTGAAAGACAGGGAGTAAGTGTCTAAAAACCTAAAAGGTAATGTTTACTCAGAAAAAATTAAATCATGAAACACTTGCAGGATTAGGCTTTAAATGCTGAAGACTTTTCACTTGCCAGGGCTGGGATAAATGAATGCTGTAAGTTAGAGCATTGAATCTAATAATGCAAAAAACTCAAATAGTCGCAATTTTTAAAAATGCAACTGGCAATGTCTAGGAACATAATTCCCATCTGGGTGCATAGCTGTGTTCTGTAATAACAGATTATGTGGTTTGTTGTTTATATTCATTAAATCCTATTGTCACAATAGACTGTAATTGCTGCGGAGGAAATCTGTCATGCTTATAGAGCACAGATCCCAACAGAAGAACTGACACAATGGGCCATAATGATGTGTTACATCAATGATCCATGGTTAGAGGTTCTTAATGGAACAAGCTGACAGAAAAGATACACTTGTGATCCTTTATCATGCCAATTATAATCTGCAACTTAAAAAGCACTGAGTTCATAATACTTTAGTTCTAAGGATGTTATATCCGTGCAAATGTGATTATCCATTAGGGAAAAAAAAAAGCAGGGGGCAGAGGGGTAGTTGAGAACATAAAAATGACCTGAAGATGAAAATCTTCTGCACAGATTGGTCATTTTTATAACAAGTCAGTCTAAAATTGGGAGTTTTGCATCATCCTTAGTGCAAATGATACCATAGGAGCCCTGAGCAGAACAAGATCTTGTTTCCATTACATATATTGTTATCTATGTCTTGTAGTATATGCATGTGCAAGAATGAGAACATATGCTGTGCTCTGTAAGGAAACTGCTAGGAATGCTAAAATGACTCCGAGGGGTCATGCCAAAGGTGAGGCTGGCTCTCAGAGGTTACATCTCTTGTATTTAAAAATATCTCGCCTGCTATTACTATTCTTCAGTGCCTCTAACAAATTAATGAATGTGGTGTTATATATAATATAGGAGATTACATTTCACGCCAAGGTATCCCAAATAATGTACAGAGCTGAGGTTATTCTAAGTGCAAATGGATACCCCACAACTGGCTCTCTACGAGGCATGGGAAGCAGAAACTAGCATTACATGGTGGCTCTGAGGGCAGCTACTGGAGACAATCTCCACTGTCTTGATTTATCACAGGCACGTGTGTGGTTCTGGTAGTGCTGTAAAGTCAGAGGGTGTCCATTCTTGTACCTCTCCTTTCATACTGAACTCGGTATGGAAGAGCAAGAGCCTGGAATCGTGCGACCTAAAAGGTCTAAGACTTTGTGCCGACTGCGTCATGTAGTGTCCAATTTCAGATCTTACAAGAGAATTGAATTTCCGAGAGAACAGAAGACCAAGTTTGTCACTGATCAATGCAAGGCTGACATTAAAACATCTGTGGGGGTAACTCATGAACAAAGCAAAACGTGCCTTCAGAGAGGGACATCTTTCTTGACTGCACAGTCTTTGAAATGTGCTGAAACTGTCATGCTGTCATTTAGTGGAACAGTGAGATGGCACTGACAGAAATCTAGGGGGCAAGTCCCAGCAACTGCAAGAGGATAATTACTTAGTAAGAAAAGAAACACAGGAGGCTGGAGTACTGATTATTTCTTCAGTGATCTTTGACACAAGTTCCATACTTGGAACTGTACGTTATTGAGCAGAACTTTCAAATATAACAGCTGGTTTTGTCAGGAAAGGTCTAGGTTATACCACTGGTATCTGGGTTATACCACTGGTTCTGGGTTAGCTTCAAATTTAAAGGGTTTTATGAATAACCCTAGGCTTGCAACTGTGAGTCCACGATCCTTGAGGCAACGTGGATTCTGTGGATGAGGTTCTTTTTCTAAAAAGGTTGAGGAAGAGATGTTTGCAGTGAAAATCTTACTCTATTCCAATCTTCCCAGTGTAAAGCAGGAAATAAAGAAATGCTTAAACACTTCCAATGGCCATAGTGAAAATGGGTACCTTTTCATTGGACTGACTAGATATCATTCAAACTGAAGTTAAGGTTTCAGCATTGAAGTGATGGATATTTCTAATCCAAGTGTGAAAAATAACTTGAATGACTTAATTAAATGGTCACATAGCAATGCTTCCTGAGGATATAATAGATAATATCTACATGCTCTACCCAGGATAAGTTTATTATCAGCGTAATTGTGTGTACTAAAGTACTTACAGAAAATTATGTTTTCCCTCTTACTTGTTGTTGCTTTACACTTCTATGTTATACTAAAGCAACACAACTTCTGCTACTATCACAGGAGAAAGTGGGTCAGTGGCCCACCTTAGCCTTTTGAGGACCAGTGCTGAGATCTTAAACCTATCAGAGATTTCTTCAGCCTGGTGCTGGCTAAGGCTTTGAACCTGCAGGTCCCATTGAAAAATGGGAAGAGAAGTGCTTCCTCACCACTTAGGAACAACAAGAATAAATTTATAAGTCCAATGAGAACCTGAGGTACTATAGTTAATGCAGGTAATAAAAATGCCTCATAAAAATACCACACTGTCAATAAAAGTGTGCTGTCTCCAGTTTTCCTTGAATCTCCAATTCTCTGCAGAGCCACCAGTAACTCATCAGCACTTCCAGTGCAAGGCAGAACATCTGCTCCATTCTGCTTAAATTGGAGCTGTTATCAAATTAGTGAGGGCACTTGACCGAGGCAAAATTGCTAGATAATGCTCAACTGGATGTCAAAAAGCTTTTGCTTTATGCTACATTGTGAAAGTTAGAACCCTAGGCTCCTCATGCTCCTTACTTGTAATGATTTTGATTTATAAAAATGATAGTTGGCACAAAAATTGAGCATATAGAAGGGTACTCACTATGTGTTTTTTAGTCCAGATGTTTATGTGTATGAACTATTCCTCTCCCTAGATCATCCACTGCTATTTTCAATGGCACAACCTGTAGTTAATTATCCCTGTATGTAGACAGACAAATTCTGGGCTCAGACATGACAAAATGTCGTATCATGCAGAGATAATTTGGTTATTTTGCTGTGAAAATTGCTGGTTGGATGCCTTAACTAATTAACTCTGCTGGGAAGAAACGCATACTATCTTGGAAGAGTCCAAAGTTAAGGTGACTTAACTGGTTCTCGCACCTTAACTAGCTCATCCAAAGCTAACTCAGTAATCTCTACATGGCAGAATCTGAGTTTTGTTAATTTATCCTGGAAAGAATAACATTCACACATAAGGCCCTAGGAATAGAGGCCTAAGAAAGGCCTCTAAGGCCTGAGGAAAAAGGTCTGCCAACTAAAAGAGAAACTTGAGTGTATAAATAAATACCAGTTTATACAGAATAGATAAAGTTATCCTTATATTTGCCATATAGAAAGTAAACAGCTGCACTCAGCATAACACGTACAAAATTAAATCATCTCATTAGTTTTAATCTGTTCAGCCTCAGTGATGACAGTGGAGTAAGGGGGATGTATGATAAAAAAAAATTATCTAGTTTGTTACTCCAGTAACGGTCTTCCACCATCAAATTTGGTCTTTAGCAGGTAGATTTTTGAAGAGGTCATGTCCCTTGCTGGCCAACTGTGTTGTCTGCAGAGATTTTTCCAGGGGAAATGCGAATTGTCCTCCTTAAGGAGCTAGTTAGCAAGATGAAAACACAAGCCTTCCAGACACCCCATGGCAAATGGCTGAGGTGCTTTCTTTTCATTATTGTAAATTCCATGCAGACAGAAATAATGTGGGTGAGTTTTGTTTCTCTCTTGGTGTAGACTTAATCCTTGCAGAAGCAGACAGATGAATCCTTGTTTGGAATAAAAGTAGTTTCCTCACAAGTAGCCATTTAAAATTCTTCCAAGAAAAAAAGCAAATTCATCCAAAATAAAAAAGGTGGGGGGTGACACTTTTTTTTTATTTATTCCCCAGACTCCTAGAACATAGTCCTTGTTGCTTTGGGGCAACAAACTTTTCTGTATTCCAGCAGAGAGAGGTGCCTACCTCCTTTGAGGCATAACTCCACCGTTTATTACCTATGGAGAGTTATGGCTAAAGGAATCGGCGTCTGGCCATGAAATGAGTTTTGTGGATCCAGCTTCAGTCCTGGTGGCTCTTTGCCCGCAGCAGAAAAACCAACCACACATTTGAACAGAGTTGGCAGCTACAGCTAAAGAGAGAGAGGGAGAGACTTTACTGGAATAACAACTGTGTGGAAAGCCAGGACCAAGGGGCACTGGCGAGGCTCAGCCTGGCCAGCCTCCACCTTGCGTAACCTCTGAGCTCACCTTCACTGGTGGGGGGAAAAGAAGACATCTATTAAAATTTGCTTTGAGAAACCTAATCGGGTAAATAACCATATAATTTAGTGGGGAAAATGAACACTAGAGAGTAGTTAAATGTGTGAATTTGCCCCCAAGAGGAGGGAGAAGAAAAAATGAGGCAGCTATTCCAATGGTTCTACACTGGTCAAACTTTGCAGCTTGGCAAAGTTTTGTGGAGCCCTAGACTGACATCATTTGAAATGTGACCCTGTATCTCTTGCACACGCAAAACTTTTGCTGAAACTGATAGGCATGCCTGAGCAACGGTGCTCTAAATAGCCAAATACACCAGCTATTTATAGCCCAGTCATTCAAAGGCTTACACGTGCGCTTGACCTTAAGCAGACAGTGCATTCTGTCTGTGCAAATAACACGACAACAGGCACATGAATTAATCTTCGTAAAATGAAGCAATGGGCTTGTGGGAAAAGGGCCTGAAATCTAGAGTGACTGGTAAGAAATCTACGCTGCCCATCAGGATTACTCAGAACTTTATAGCAGCGGGAGGGGGGAGGCTTAGGATGTCTGCTACAAAAAGATAGGTTTCTATTCCATTAGCAGCTCACAACACAGGATGAAAGTTTTTTTCCACTGTAAAGCAATGGTGTGAATGCATAACAGAAAGATAAACACTGTGTTTCTTTTTGATATCTTGTTAACATAGATAAATTCAAAACTAAACGTATAAGCCCACGCCGTAAGTTTTTCACTTGTATTTTATACTCTAACCACCAACGAAAATCTCTCTACAAATAATTTATTCTGTTGAGAACAGTATGATGTAGATAAGAATCCTGAAACTGTAGTCCTTCTCCAATTAAGTAGACAAAAGGCAGAGATTTTAAGTAACTCATGATACTTTTTTTTCTAAAATATCATTCCAGTATATTAACACACTTTAAAAATAAGACTCAACTCCTGATGTTACAATTATGTTTGTAAACACATTTAAAAATATGTATCTCTGTGACCTTGCCAACATCAAAACAGAGGTTTATTTCTCTTTCATGTCACCCAAGACCTCCTCCCCCAGTTGACTATCTCTTCCTGAAATGCAATACTTTCTAAAACTCACATATTTTCTCCAAGAATGCTCTTGATGTGTTTGCCATAGCAGTAGAGAGGAGGCTAACAACTTGGTGCATCACCCCATGCTTTACATGGAAGGGCCCAGTGGAGATGCCAGGCTGCCTACATTTGAGGGTTGCTTGGAGACAGAAAGTGGCAAATGGTGGGCATGAGGGCACAACAGAGACTCCTTTCTCAAGGAATTTACACTGTACACACGCTGTCGTTGTGCCAATTCATCACTGTGTTATGGTTTCATGCTAAACCATAACTTTACTATCTTTGGGACTTGTGTCCAAAACCACAAAGAACGTAAATATCAAACCCATCTTCCAGTTTTCATGACTACTTGATTAATTTGGTTAAGAAACTATAAGAAAGCTAAAATAAATTGAAAATCCTGATGCCCTTAGTATATTTTAAAGAGCCTCTCTAATACCATCTTATTATTGCAGTAATTTTGATTTAATTACTATTTTAGGTAATTATATAGCCTGGTAGCTGAGTGACAGTGACCACCTGTTTATCCCGTTCTGTCCTGTAAATCAGGTCAGACTGAAACCACTTGTCTTGCAGTATTCCACCTTCCTGGCTCTGGATTTTTGGGTAGGCCTATAAAGCACTTTTCCAAGTGTAATTTCTGGTTGTTGTTTTTTTCTATCAATGAAACGTTTACTTGAACCATATATAGTTTTATCCTATGTCTGAGCTTGGTGCAGGAAAGAAATGGGAGTGTTGGGGGACTTAGAGGGAACGCAATAATGAGGATTTGACACCATCTGTATGATGCAAACACACCATGATGGTTTTGTCTAGAGGGAATAATTACTGTGTAGCTCACATCTACAAAAGCCATTCATCGGGACCATGGGATCCAGTTGAGATACCAAAACTCAAGAGATTATTTAAAAGCCCCCTATCCCGCAACTAAAAATACCATAAACCTCTGACTCTTTGGCTTCTCTTTCTATCACAAGGGCTTTTTGACTTGGTGACATCATATATCATATTTAGAAAAAACCTCAGGTGTATAGGTCCTATCCAGCAGTTGCACTCAAAGCATGGCGATAAATACTAGCAAATTTAGTGCAGTGTGAAGCCAAGAAGTACCCCACTTTTTGTCAAAGCACACTGTGGAGAGGAGGAAGGCGTTCTGCTGCCCATTTATTTAACAATCTAGTGAAAGTTCAAACTTCAAATTCGGGGCTTTCAGAGCCCTGAAGTGGTTAAAACCTACAGTGTTCACTTTTTTCTTACCCACCAAACTAAAGGGAACACAAGTTGGGTGCAGGTGCTCCCAGTTCCACTTATTGACCCCGCACAAGGAGAAATGCCCAGTATGGCTCCAGGAGGATGAACAAATAGGCCTATGGCTTTGCACCCCATCAGAGGGAGCACACGCATGTAAGTCAAGGATAATCCTAAATTTTTTTTTCCAGATCTTTCCTTTTATTTATTTTTATTTTTTTTAACCAGACACTTCTTAGATAAAGCAGAGAAACAGTTGCTTGATTGATTTACTGAAGATGATCTCATATCTTATTTCATGGTATTTGTCACATGAGTTATTGCTGATCCCCTGTTGGAAAAAAGATTTCAAGTGCCTATTCAGTCTGCTGCCTCACAGTTTGATTTTTCCTCGTGCCTAACCTCGTGCCTAAACATGGATTGCATTCACATAATTTCCCATCTTTTTTATCCAAACTGTTATGAGTGGGATGTGTTCACCCAAAGTACTTGCTGTACAGAGAATTGTGGTGACTAACCATACTGTTGTAATAATTCTCTTTCAAAAAATGGAGGGGAGGGAAGAGCAATTATAAGATCTATTAATGGGACCAAATTGTAGAAGAAAACACTTATCCACAGTTTTACAGCCATCCATCCCTTAAAGATAGAAAACTAAAATAAGATCTCCAGATGTAGAATTTCCAAACTTAGTTTTAAATAGGTCAAATTTATAGTTGAAGTTTGAGCTCATCTCTAGCAATCAATCTTTGTTTCTTTAATTCTTATTTGCTGATACCTTTACAGTCTCTGCAGTTTCCTATAGATTATGGTGTAGCTACCCTCAGTAAGAGTGATTTATATCTGAGAAAGCTTTCAAGCTTTCAGTTCCTGGATGTAAATGTTCAGAAAATTCTCAGCTTAAGAATGTGTTTTTCTATATTCTTCTCTGCTTTGTATTGTAAGGAATGTCTCGTTGTATTCTGGAGCTAAAACTTTTTTGCTGTTCTGAAAGATTATTAATAATTTCACCATTCTTACTGAGAAATGGGAGTATATTATTTGTAGGATTTTTTTTTTCACCTTCAGTATAAAAAAGAAAACCCCACAAAATCAAACACCTGCTAGTTCTTTGGCCTTGCTAGCTGGGTAGATAACTTTCCTTCACAGCTTTACCTTCCTTTTTATTTATTTATTTTTAAAAATATATTATAATTTCTAGTGATCACCTGTTATTTTCTTGCATGTCTCATGCTTCTTAAAGCATTTAAGCTGAACTCTTAGATCATCCCTTGATCATCAAACTACTTAAGCGTGTATTTACATATTTTCACTGAAGCCAAAAAACGCGTAGGCTGAAATCCGTTCGGGTGCCAGGGTCGGTCACAGTGTCTAGCACTGTGCATGCTCAAGCCCTGAGCTGATCCAAATACTTGAGGCCCTGCACTTATGAAATCATGGAGTGTGACTATGAATGTTGGTAGTAAATGACAGGAACTCGATTTAGCAACAAGAAACGGAATTTCTGAATCTCAAATAGCCATGTCAAGAGATGGCTGTATTTCTTACAGAAGAGTTCAGGGAGTGCTCCTACTGGATTTCCCTTATAGGGCATTCCTCTCCCTCTGCAGATGAAATTACGCTGAGGATGGGATGCGATTCATAGAATCATAGAATACCTCAAGTTGGAAGAGACCCAAAAAGATCATCGAGTCCAACTCCCTCCTCCTTGCAGGACTGCCTAAAACTACACCACGTGACACACGGATTCCATCACATACTTGATTTTCAGGGAAACTTTAAACAAACAAAGGGAAGAAACATTGGTAAAAAAAAAATATTAAAAGTCTACAGCCATCAAGTAATCTCCCTTTTTGTAATTGAAAAGAATAAGATATTTCCTTAAGACTCAGCTCATTGCAAAATAGATGTCTAAAACTGGTCCTACTCGGAAAGTGCCTGTTTCTCCCTGTTGACTGCTAAGGAAGCTGAAGTAGGGTGTGAGCAGCTGGAGATGAATCTCACTCCTGGAGTACAGACATTGCTTTTCATTGTGTTCAAAGCTCTAAAGTATGGGGGATAATAGAAAATCAGGCTAATCAACTTCATCTGTAACAAAATTTATTGGTTTTCAACATAAGAGCAATTTTTAAATTTTAGGCATATTTGTAGTAATGTAGATAGCAAATTATTTTTATTAATTGAATTCTTTTCCTCATTCCTTTTGTGAAGTCTTAATTTCTCTCTCTCTTGCCCTGTGACATAGCCTCAGGACCTTTTCTGACAGCTAAATAGCTCCCAATTTTAGTTGAATAAAGTAAATTGAAAGCATGATGAAAGATTTTTCAGATGCCTAAGGCGTCCATATTGGCCTGATGATCCCACTGTCTTGTGGGTAGAGAATTTGACTGCATCATTAAATGTTTGGATACGAAGGTTAAATTGAGCCATTATTATGTGAGATATGGGGTTTATTTTCATAACTTTTTAAATCCATGTTTCATCCCATTGTAAAATGTTGAGGGAGGATACTCTGTAGCCTCTCCTTGTAAAGCGTATGTCTACGTTAGTATTTTAAGTCAGATCAGGAGGGTGTTTTTGAGATTCTACCCCAAGTTGCAAACTTTGGTTTGCATTATGGAGCAGTCTCAGAATAGACAGAATAGTCTCAGAAACTGGACTACTTTCCCATGAAAAGGAGAAATCCATGTGCTGTGGGAGCACCTCTAGTACATTCTAGCTCTATTAGACGTTTAGCACAGCGAGTGCTAATGACAGGAATTCAGAAATACTGGCACCATACACTTTATTAGTAGATATTTCTTAGAAGAAAGCAAGGACTAAGGGCCTAGAATTGACTTTCCCTGAAAATAGTGTAATAAAATGACATCAGAATTGTATAACATTGTCTAAAGAAAAGCATATTACCATGCCGACAGAATTTATACTTATTTTCAGCATCTTTCAGCTGGTTAGATAACAGTATGTAAAGGTAGCCCATACAGATATAAGTACTTCTGTCTTATTGTTGGTTTTGTTACTAAATACTGTATGAAATCTTGAGCACCATCTTAAAAAGAAGCCTGTGCATTTTCAGTCCATGAGCTGTATTTCGATTTTATGCAACAGTATAAAGACAAACTTATGGTTACAGTACCCGAGTGGGCTCTTTGTCGAGTTCCATAATGTGCTCTGGCACTTTGATCATTGAGATAGGAGTTTGTCAAGAGAAAGGTCATTGTTTGCTTAAGAAAAAGGTGGAAAATTTGCCTCTCTCAGCTGTTACTGCCCTGCAAAGATTTTCTAATGATACCTAATTTCTTTGTCTGTTGGTTTCCAATGTTTTTTATTTACAGACTGAGGTCGGTATCTGCCATACAGAACAAACAGAATCATTGTTTAAATTATATTATTTTGCTTTGCTTTGGAAGTCTCAAATAGAGCTGCCGGCACACCCAGCCATTCCGTGAATATTCAATTAAAATTGCCATGAGATTTCTCCTGCAGAAGGAGTTGTGAGGGCACAAAAGTAAACTAAGGGGTAGCATAAATTACTCAAGTCCCCAGTGAGTAGCTACACGACGCAACAGCAGCAGCCACTGACAGAGCTCTGTAGGAAAGGGAAGATGAATGGCAGATGCTCCACTCTAATTTCTTGCTATCAGCAGAGAGCGTAACAACAGGCATTAATCCACTGGTTTAATCAGAGGTAATAATACGTCCAGGGAGCTACCGCTTTCAAGGCGCAAGTGCAATTGCTGTCATTGTACATTTGTCCTAGAGGGCTCTTTAGGCAAGTGCATGTCATAATATTTTAGGAGCCAAAAGAATCCGAGTTCATGTGACTTTAATTATCGACATATTTCCCTTTTCTTAAAAAGAAGGAATGGAAGCATCATAAATCATAATGTCTAATCTTATTTATTTTCTCTTGTTTGAGAACAACACTCAGGGCTTTTGAAGTCTGTGTATTATTTGTTTCACGGGGGAAAATGACATTATAATAACCCTCAGAACAACTTAGAGGGAAAATTCTGTTGGTTTTGGATATTTTCATTTTAATCCAATCCAGTTTCTCTATGCCATGAGGGAATCTGTGTTTGGTTTAGGCAGAACCGTCTTAGATACCACAGTTGCTTCAAATTGTGCAGCTCATTGAGACAAAACAAAAAGTCTCTTGATAATTGATGACTGAATAAACAAAGAGGAAACTGGAGGCAGATGTGTGTGCTGGAAAGCTCTGTGAAATCCTAGGATGGGATGGGGGAGAGTTTGATTTTGATTTTAATCAGAAGCACCACAACTCTCTCTTCACCCTGATCATTTCCTACTTGACATTTTTTTGTTCTTAATCTATGTTGGGGGAGGGTGTTGCTGATGTTTAATTTTAAGTGAATTTCCAGTAGTAAATCTAGAAAGGTTTTAGGCTGGCAGCTGTGCAGGCTCAAACCCTCCCTTTGCAAAACAGGCGCTGAAGAGGGAACAGCATAAATCCCTCTAACACCGTCCTGACAGAAAGCTTCTTCCTTGACATGGAAAGATGATCTGCAGGAATTACTAAACTACTAGTACCTTAGTCCATCTGGTTTTTATATTCTCGCTGAAGCTGCCTGAAGAGTAACAAGATGTGCTGCAGGATCCCTATTTATGGACACATTTAACTCCCTCAGCATTTAACACCAGAAGCACAGGTTCACACAGAACCTGCATGAGCAGAACCCATCATTCAGCTCCTGTCTTTATTTCTCCTGCCCCTACGCCTGCTTCTTTTTCGCTCGAAAATTCGCCTGCTGAGATGCATCAGGAAGAGTGTTGGGGTGCACCAGGGGGCATGTGATCAGTAGGGCGAGGGTGGTCATCCTGCCCCTCTACTCTGCCCTGGGGAGGACCCATCTGGAGCACTATGTCCAGTTCTGGGCTCCCCAGCTCAAGAAGGACAGGGAACTGCTGGAGAGGGTACAGCAGAGGCTCTCCAGTTCAGGAAGGACAGGGAACTGCTGGAGAGGGTACAACAAAGGGCCACAAAGATGATTAGGGTTCTGGAGCATCTCTCCTATGAGGAAAGACTGAGGGACTTGGGTCTTTCTAGTCTGGAGAAGAGAAGGCTGAGGGAGGATCTGATCAACACCTATAAATACTTAAAGGGTGGGTGTCAAGAGGATGGGGCCAGTCTTTTTCCAGTGGTGCCCAGCAACAGGACAAGAGGAAAGGGCACAAACTTGAACCTAAGAAGTTCCATCTAAACATGAGGAGGAACTTCTTTCCTTTAAGGGTGGCAGAGCCCTGGAACAGGCTGCCCAGAGAGGTGGTGGAGTCTCCTTCTCTGGAGACATTCTAAACACACCTGGACATGTTCCTGTGCAACCTGCTCTGGGTGGACCTGCTTTGGCAGGCAAGTTGGACTAGATGATCTCCAGAGGTCCCTTGCAACCCCATATCATTCTGTGATTCTTTCTGCCTTTGATAATAAGTATGCATCTAAGCTGGCTGGAGGAAGAATGCCTTCAAGAAATGCTTGACAAAAATGTCTTCCTGTAATTACATGTCAGTAAAAGATGAAAACTTGAGACCCAAATCCAGTAACTTTTAGTGGAAATCCTCTGGCCAGTAACAAGCTTTAGATTCAGAAAAGCTTCTGTGGTATTTTAAAGGCAGGGTCATTGAAGGTCTGTGCACTTCAGTCTTTTCTGTGGGATGTGCATCACTGTGTCTCTCACTGAGTTACTCCAGCGTATGACAGGAGTCCCTGGTGACACCTCACAGCAGGTTCAGCTTGGCTGAGTAACCCCAGTCGCAGAGGAGAATTGGATAATGAGACAGACACACTAAGGCTCACCTGAGGAATTCCTATGGCAGCTCTGAATCCAATATTTCCAGATGGGAACTGAAATTTTGTTTGTGGGAGAAAATGAGCCTTAAATTGCTCTAACAAATAGAAAGAGTCCCTGGGGAACTCAGAAAGTTTTGATAAAAATATCTTCTAGCCAGAAGTCTGGTTTTCTTGATTGAGCTTATTCCCTTAGACCTAATCTCTACCCAACTGCAGTGACCCCAATTTGTGGTAGTAACTCACCTGACAGACAGTAAGACAGAGTTGGGTTAACACATGGAGGTGGGTGACACAACAGGAGTGATGGAGCTGGTGTAGAAAGTGGCTGTAGATCAGCACTATTGTCTAGCTTGTGAGAGTGTCCTGCTGATGGAGGAGCTCTCTGCTTGACAAGATATAAACCTCTGCTCTGAAGGCTCTCTGCTCATTGATGATCCCGTGCCAACTCTTTCATAAGAGCAGTTATCACAGTACTCTAAGAAAGGACTTCTTCAGTTATAAAATAAGTCAGCCGGTCTTCCATCCCCTTCAACTGTTGGTGCTGTCTGTGGCAACATGTTGCTCTAAATTGGATTTAATTGGGCATGAAGGATGAGAATGAAGGGGGGTTTTAATCATCCTCCCTCCCTCTCAGGTTGGCCAATGCAACACCGGCTCCCACATTCCTGGCTGCTTTCTCCCATGAGAGCTGGTGCACAAACACTTGCCAGTTGCCCTTTGACTATAATTAAAAACAAAACAAAACAAAACAAATCCAATTCCCCCCCCAAAAAAAAATCAAAATCCCCAAACTCACCTGTTTTAAATCAAGTTTCCCAAAGCCAGGCCATCAAAATGAGTCCATCTGACTTTCTGCCTACACTTCTAGGGGTTTTTTGTCTACAGTATTCTCCCCAGCTTCACAAAGCTACCCTAAAGTGTTGGCTGGTGTGCAACGTAAACCTTTGCAGCGAGTTATTTGTAACTTCTCCTCAATTCTTCCCAATTTGTGTCTGATTCTCAGGGTGCCCGAGAAGTGCAAATGTCAATTCAAAGGGGGAACTCAAATATCTATCCACTAAATAAAGTAGCAACTCTGGAACAGGGAATTGGCAGGTTCTGTCTTCTATAGTTATCAAGTATTGGAAGAGTCACTCCAGTCCCAGTGGGGCTTTGAAAGCATCTGGATATAGCTTATCAGCCAATTAGAAAGAGAATATGAACAAACGAATGACAAACAGTCCCTGTTCACTCGAGGACTCCTCACTCTTGTATTCGATTTGGCTCATAAGCACTGGACCAACTGTTAAACTGCAGAGAGCTACTGTAAACCTAGCTTAAATGAAAAAAAAAATATCTTAAATTAAAAAAGACTGACCTTAAAAGGCAAAAATACATTAAATTTTCAAATTTGGAGCATAATCTGCTCCAGTTAAAATCCCACATTCTGCTGGGAGCTACAAACTGTGGAAGAAACTTTCCCCCAGCAGACAATGACATCAATCTGTGTCATCCCCACCATCAGTTTTATAGACAACCCATGTAAACACTAAACTGCTATATAAATTCCTTGCGTAGTTTTATTGTTAGATAGGGAAAAGGCACTTCTTTTTTTTTTTTCTCCTGGTCCTATTTTGTAATGGTCACCACTAGAGCTTGCTATGAGCTGCACCCTGAGTCCACACGCTGAGAATGCTGACCCCAGTAGATGAAAGCTTCATATCTGGATGCAAATAGGATGGAAACATGAAAGCAGCAGTGGCTTCTGAGCTCTGCTCCAACCTGAGCTGCTTTTGAGCATGCTCATGCTCAGATCTTTCAGAGACCGACTGGCTTTTAAGGTTAAAAAGCAAGCAGGAAAAGCAAGAAATATAAGGCAGAGCGTTGAAGTGTTTTCAATGTCAAACACAAGCTAAGTGGGATTTTTCAGGGTCTTGCCCTTGGATTTAGGCACAAAATCCTAGTTGGAATTCCTTAATTCCATTTCAGGAACGTTTTTTGGATCTAGTCCTTACCATCTTGATGACCTAGGCCGTGTTCTCACTTTCAGTAAGAAACAGACTGATAGGTCTCATCTGTAGTGTTCATGCATAGCAGCTGTAGGCTGCTTCTAATCATCAACATTCTTTAATTATTAATAAAAGTTTTATTAGTCATGAATCAAAAGCTTCTCTTTTTCTGGCAAAGAGCTGGGAAGATAATTTTTCTTTCTAACAGTAGATGTTTTTAAAGCAATAACCCAAAATTTAAACCAGATTTAAATGCAAAACCCCAGATAATTAGCACATTATATAGCTAAGTTGCTAAATATCTAATATATCAAATAGCTGTTTCTATTAAAAAGTACCCCAAACAATTCTGTAATGAAATTCATGTCTTGTTTTTCTGTTTTATAGAGACCGTTCTTATTCTAACACAGTACAAGATGTTACTGTACAAGCTTCATTCATGTTACCTTCTAATCTATTCTTAGGAAGCATTTTAATGATAACACCTGTTGTTCTAATAACAATTTTCAGTCTTTATTGCTTATGGGATCTGAGGCTAATCAGAAATGTAATGCTTCACTGTGCTTGAGAGTGATTGATTCCAGTAGATAAAAGTTAATTATTTTTTTTTCCCAGTGCAAGAAATTTCTCTCTTTGTATTTTGCTACTACTGGCATTAACAAGAACCTGGGATGAAATAAGTGCAAATCAGGAATGTGCACTGAAGATTTCTTATATGCATTTGGTGCTTTGTCTCTCACGGGAGAGTCTGCCCCTGCATTCCCCAGCTACATTATCGCACGCTGTAAAGGAGAAAGTGCAATGAATGTGGCTGGTTTATTCCCCCCAGGAGTTCCCGCTGGTAGAGTATGTCAAACTACTCCCAGCCATCAGCCTGTCAGGTCTGCTCGGATGTTTTGGAAGACAGCGTGCTCTGAATGGGAATGTAACAATAGCAGGCTGATTTTTCAGCAGCCAGCACTGATAACTCTGATAAACAGTCTTCTTGAGGTAAGAAGTGACGCATATCAGAGGTTCCTGCCTTAGACGCCAAGGTTATTCGTCATGTAATTGGATATTGTTGGAGAAAACCATAATTATCCCAGATTTAAAGGCACAAGGCCATCTAGTTGATAGTATGTGGTCAAAGATAATCATTCGCTGCTGAATCCACTTTAATCTTTCCTATTCATTTACTTTGAAGAGTAGTGATCTAACCAGGTGGTATTTAAACAAAGCTGTGACTTACTGGCTTCCTGATTATTGGTAAATTACAGACCTGCCACTCATGGAATTTCATTGCTGTGGTACGGTAAAACTTATACTCTCCTAATTCAGACGTCGAGGAAGTTATCCGTTGACAAAAGTGAGAAACACATACATCCTCCAACAGATGTAGAGCTCGAGCTCGAGCTCCAGCCAGCAGAGAGCAGCTGTAGTGAATATCTCCTACTTCTGTCAAGTTTTGCCTATTTCATAAAATCATAGAAACAGAATAGGTTGGAAGGGACCATAAAGCTCATCCAGTTCCAACCCCCTGCCCTGGGCAGGG
>BJBW01001029.1:1139-18363 GCA_004320125.1 Scolopax mira | reverse complement strand
ATTTCTTCCTGAGATCTCATTTAAATCTCCCCTCTTTCAATTTAAAACCATTACCCCTCATCCTATCACTGCACACCCTACAAGTGCAATAAAAATTCCAGCTGATGTAGACGGGGGGGGGGGATCCATCATTAACTGGGCCTGAATCTGACACTTTCAGCTGACCCTGGGCTGCCCAAAGGATGGGATACCTCACAAGACCTAGGCAGTCTGCTACTCCTGTCCTCACCCCCCTATCCCTTCTCCTGCTCCTACTCCTGCTCAGTCCTTCCTCTGCTGAAATCGTGTGGCAGCTGGGTCCCAGCAGTCCTAATCGTCCCCCTGGAACTCGAATGGGAGTTTTTATCACATCGCCCATTGACTGACCCAGGAGATTCTAGGAAGTAGCTGGCTCAGCCTCCACAGTGTGCTGAGGCCATTAGTCATGTGGGGGGCTATCTCCTGCTTCCAGGAAGTCAAGGACTATCACATCACAACAGGTTTTTCGCTCCTGCCCCCAGGGGAAGCAAACACATGAAAGCTCGCAAAGTTATAACAAACAAAGTAATTCCTCCAGCTTGGGCCAGCTGTGGATCCCAGCAGCCTTCTCCCTCACATCTCCTGGCACCAGAAAATTGATACAGGGCTCCTCCTTCAGTGCTGTGCTCAATCCTGTGGTAGGAACTCAGATTCCCCTCTGTGCTGGCTCTCTCTTTCATATGCTAACCCACGCTTTTGTGTTTCTTATTACAAATATCCCCAAACCACCCATATAAGCATTACAAAACCTTCATGTAAATACTATATCTTACCTTTAAAGGCAGATTTTTGTTTGAACAGCCTCTCGGATGCTCATTTACTTTCTCATATTCTTAGCATGGCAACCATACATTACAATACTCTCTTCCCTAAAGGCTGCAAAAATAAATGAGGCTTTGGCTTTTCTCCAGATATTTTCCCATTGTTAACAGGAATATCTGTTTTTAGACCCTTTCCCGTTTTTCCGTAAAGGTAGTCTTATCTTCTTGATCCATCAGTAACAGTTCGTTACCAATGTGGAACTCAGGCTCTTTGAGGTAGCCCTTCCTGTAATTACTGTTTCTGTCATTAATTGTCCCCTGAAACCTGGGCTATCTAAAAGGAATTTGAGGTAATTCCTTAGCCTTATATAGGAAAAAAAACCCCAAAACAACCCAACATCAAACAACTAAGTTCTTTGGAGGTATTTAATTTTGTTGTCTTATCATTATGGAATAGCTGTTAATGTTTGTCAGCTCTTTTCCCATCATAGGCTGCAAATGGAAAGAGATAACCCTGGCTGAAGCACTAGATTGTTTTTGATGAGTGAAGTGGGAAAAATTTTGTAAGAGATTGGTACTGAGCCAAAATATCAAGACTCATATAGATCCCAGGCTTGTTTAGTCACGTTTTGTGCATAGATCCAACATATTTTCATGCATAGATTCACCATTTTAAATAAAATTACAGAAGAAATTATGGAAATTTATAATAAAAAATCTCCCAGTTCTGAAACCTTTGACTATATTCTCTTACTCCATTGAATTACTGCATAAAAAAGGAGTTTAATCTAGGAAAATGAAAGAAGGCAGGAGGCAATAAGTAATAGGAAGGCTCTGGAACATGTGGCTGAAGAGTACAAATGAGGAATCTCAGCTCTAAGCAAAGAATTTAAATTGCACAATACTGAGAGTGGTAAATTCTCTTCACAGATAGCACGGAGCATCCCCAGGGGAGCAGTGTGCTTTCTTTCCTCTTACCTCTTTTGTACCTTTATATGTCCACAGTAAGAACATTTGTATCTGAGGCTTCGTGACAGTCAACAGAAAGATACGGGCACTTTGAGAGCTCATAGTATAGCAATGTAAATATATCACACAAAAAACAAAATGAGCTATTTCTGTTCGTTAACTAGAAGGGAACTGAGCATGAGAAACTCAGGAGTTTCCTCCTCTGTGGGGAGGAATAATAATAAGAGAGGCTAACAAGAGAGAGTAATAAGACTTGGAGAGGGCTCACGTGTACGAAGACATCCAAAACACTTACCACTTGTCTGCTCAGAACCTTCTGATGCCCTTCTACTGAGGGATCACGTTTAAAAAGAGCATGTTCTGATTATAGAAACTGGATTGCAACTGGTGGCCAAGCTTTACCTTTTAAAAATTATCACAGGTAATGCAGTCAGAGGCGTAGAGAGGGACTTGCACGTTCCCTCATATTTACGATTTTAAATCTCAGTGTCCCACATGTGCATGTGTGGGAGGGGGTGTGTTTGCCTTGGCTTTCTATGTACACACACACCTACTCCATGTACCTAAACGTTAGTGGGAGTGGGTGTTTTCTAGAAAACATACAATGCTCATTGTGCAGCACTAAGCAAATGCAAGGTAATAGATTGTGTATGAAAAAAGGCATTTTACATGGTATAATAGAGAAAAAAATCACTAAATTGGCCATGCTCCATGAATGCAGAGAATATTCCATGACATGGGAGGAATTAGTCCAGCCAAGAAACATGATACCACATATTTTAAAAGGAAATTTGGCTCTTTAAGGAACAAGCTCAGCTATTATATCTTTTCCATCATAACTTAAAACCTCAGGCTATGATTTTATGATACCAACGTGCAACATATTAAAAAGATATCCTTCTTAGTTGGCTGATACTTATTCATTAGTTCCTGAAAATCAGTTCATTTTGGATGCTTTTAACTGTATTGTCTGGAATCAGGACACCCAAATCAGCAGTCCTCTTAGAAATCTGCTGCTTCTAGATTTTAAAATCTACTGATTCATAATGAAAAGGGATTTAATATCTTCAAATGCTTTTTTAGCGTAGCACATTTTGGGCTGTTTTATGTAAATTCTTAGCAAAATTTAACAACAAAATGAAACAAGTACCTTCTGTAATGGGGAAAATAACATATGGGAAAGAAATACTTGGAAATTGCTTAGGTATATTCAGAATGACAGCATTCCAAATTCTATTACTGTACATGAGTTCTGCTCAGGAACGAGGCACTGTTACTTTCAGGTGGGGAGATCTTCTTCTCAGATCTCTGATGGGATGGGAAGGTCTTCTCACCCAAGGAAGAAAAATCACACAGGGGAATTTCTGCCTCCCTATCTTATTGTTTTACGGCTCTTCACGCAGTAGAAAAGCATCTACTCAGAGGTGTGCATCCCTTCACGCAGCATGCAGAGCAAGCTGGCTTGCCTGGATGCCAACAGCACTTTTTTGGGGTATTGAGGTGGAAAGGCTGTCAACAGGCTAGGGCAAAGCAGTTTCTGAGCAACAGGAATTGGAGCAGACCTGGCTCCCAGAGCATCTCAGCCTCCAGCTGGGTCCATGGCTCTGCCCAACATGGGCTTGTGTTACTGGTGGCTAGGAAGGATGATTCTTAGAATTGGTCCTTATCCCACTTTTCTGATCAGAATTCATCCTTATCCCACTTTCCTGGGATGAAAAACCCACTTTGAAATTTTCCCTCATAAAATATTCAGGTTACACAGATACAAATAGGGTTTATATCCAGCCCTCTTCAGTAGTGTCCTCACTTCAGCCACAGGTGAACAGCAGAGCTTACCAGAGTTTGCAACTGTCCCCTCACCTAATAGCCCAGATGTTATTGGCAAGACAACACAAATAATAAAAGCAAAAAAACATGTTCAAATGTGTATGGGGGGAAAAAGAAAAATAAATTAAATACTTCTTCAGAATAAAAGCAACTCCAGATGCAAGACGTTATTTTTGACAATTGGACTGGACAATAAGATAGCTGGCCATATCTAACACTTCTCCAACGTGCTGTGGGCTTCAGGGGTGGTTGCAAGGACTGGGTCCCTACCGATATGCCCTGGCCTGGAGGTTACCTGGGGAGACAAGCAAGGTCACCCAGGGCTGCCAACGCTACCGGGCATGACTCACAGGCATTGCAAAGGGATGAACTCTGCTCTCTGAAAATGAAAAAAAAAACCAAACCAACAACAAAAAACAAAACCACCACCGCTTCTGAACCTGGCTAACAGTGGTACATTTCAACATGTCTTTATTATTTGTACTGTCTTGCCAATTACACTTGAAGCCTCGGGGGGACCAGGTAGCTATAAATCTCGATAGCCCAGAATGTTTGAGACCACGTCCTTAAAAATACATGTAAGTATCTAAGAAAAGGGATAAAGGCTCTGTTACTACAGCATGCTAAAGGTTCATTAATCCTAACATTTATGGTTGCTTTCTTCCTTTGAAGAAAGGCAACACTATTCCCATATTAGCCATAAGAAAAGAGTTACAGCTATACAATATGGCAGATATAAGACGCTACGAGCCACTTAGTTCTGGTTTCCTAATAAACCAATATTATCCAGTGCAGCATGAGGCTTTTGCAGCTTACATCCCTGGGCCTCTTCCCAGATAAATCAGAGGGCAAGAGAGAAAGGAGAAGTGGGCTCCAGAGCTCATCCCAGCCCTGGAACCAGGAGAAACTCCTGAGTTTAGGCAGCTTAGACATAGCCAAAGTGCTTAGTATCACACAGGCAATGTGATAGACCAGGGAGATGAGTTTGTAATCTGTTCAGATTGTTGTTAAAATCGTGTATAATGTGTGGCAGATCCTTTGGATACTCTAGAGCTGAAATCTGTAGAGATGTACGGCCATTACAACATCACAATTCATTTGCCTTTATTTTCCCACAAGGCCTGTATAAAGGAGAGGGGAAGGGAGTGAATGCCATTAATACAGTGAAACCCCATAAATAAGAATAGATATTGTGAAAACTGCTGAAAGCAAGACTGGATTAGTTATTAGTTTAACTTATGAATATTCATGCAGCCATTATCATAGCTGTTTTCTGGAGCTTCAAAATCTGAATTTGCAAAATCTTTACTTTTCAAGCAATACCAATGATATTTCCAAGTAGACAGCAGCAAACCTCAAAAGCTTTGGTGAATCCATCTTATTCCAAAAAATACTTTAAATTCTGTATATTTGGCATTTTGGAATTCAGATAGAAAATCTAAGATCAGAATTTTCTCATGAGATTTGACTCCGTGGAAACAACAGAAGGGTAGCACTTCCCGCATCGTTCTCATCCTTCCCCTTCTGATCTCAGCAGAAACCGAGGAGCACAGCTGACTCTAATATTTATTTATTTAGAAAGCAATGGAACATCTTGAACCTCAAAACAAAAAGAAGGAGAGTTCGGTTGGTTGTATTTCTGCCAAAGATGTGATGAATTCTACTAAACAATTGTTAAGCAGCAATTGTTATCACTTAGGGCATTTGGTCTGTGCCAAATGCTACTCTAGTGTGCATTATTGTAATTTCGGGTGCAAGCAGCCTATCCAAATATCAGCACAAAACAAAACTTGGCTGCTTAAATTATCTAGCAGTTTTCCCATGGCTCCCCTTTGAACTGAAGGGAAGACACAGACTCTGTGATACGGTGATTCAGAGTAGAAGGCTAATTTGGGTGCTCTGAATTGTACCCTTAGTGACTGGCTCGTTCCTATTTAAGCTAGTGACGTTGTGAAAGTCTCCTGGTTGCTTACACTGACCTTTAAATGATAATTAGGACCTGTCTGTATAACATCAAGTAAAACAAGGCTCCAACCACACAGACATCTGTTACCAAACTCATCTAATCCAAACTGATTTGTACTCCCACGTACGCACTGAGGTATATTGACATTTAGTAGCAAATTTAAAAAATAGCAATTAGGAAAGTTATATTTGTTTTTATGCTGCAGGAAAATGACAAAAATAACCTAAAATTGAGGTACATGTTAAAAAAACCTTCTGTTTACTGTTAAGATTTAAATATATCATCTACAAAGTTAGTATTTTTCATCTTATCTAGACCAACTCTCCCCTTCTTAATAAATGTCTGCTCCTTTCATTATCTTTTTTATAAAATAAAAGTAATTAACTGTAGTAAATAGCTACCGATCACTGAATATACATAGTTCTCTTTAACTATTCATTCCCTCCTGTTCGTCTCCCCTTAATGTTGCTTCACCAGGGATCATTTCTGCCAGTTCCCCTGGAACATCCCATTGGTCCCAGCCTGGGGTCGTTAGGGCTGGTTTTGTACCACTGTTGGTTCTAAGATGTTTCAGGGTGCCACAGAGATGTGGTCAGCTCTTTCTAGCTCTTCTGCACCACACACAAGACACCTGCAACCATTGAGCTATTGACCCAAATGCATCCTCGTTCTGGCATCCACGTTGTCCAAGGCTCGCTCTTCCTTCCATACACTTTCAGGTAGAAAATGCTCCATAAGATAACTCCAGAAAGCTGAAAAATTTTCACCAGAGTAATTTTGCTGTGAAAAGGCAGCGACATAATTTTTTAAAAATTATTTTTATTAACTTTTTTTTTTCTATGAGGGAAAGTTGCTTCTCATTTCTCATTTTGTTAAGAAAATAAGCAGCTTTACATTCTGACCTTTTCTGGTAATTTTCCTTCTCTATTGTTTTGTTAATTTATTTAGGCTTTAATATTCTAACATGTTTATTCAAATGTTATTCAAATACCAGGTTAAATGTTATTCAAATATCAGGTTATAGGATCTGTTATTCTAATGCAGTGTTTTGAAGTTATCTCAACAGAATATTCCCTACATCAAAAGGAAAAAAATATTTTCTCAGAATTAATTTACTGCAAATTTTTAAATTCTGCCTGATGGACATTTGAGTTTAACTTCTAATTTCTAATAAAAACAGAGTTTGACATTTTCATGAAACAAATTCTGCTTTCCAAGTTTGCTACTGTTAACGCTGGGTTTATTATGTTTGCAATTTCACTCTGAACTAAGGAACTCTGTTTTTTAAAGGAGAAGAGTAAGGAACCAGCAGGCAGTCCTAGATGAGCATGTACTTCTGTTTAAGGAAGTTTATGTTCATGCAAAAATGACACCTAAATAAGTATTTCCTATTGGATTTATACAATCCCATGTGATGGCATAGTTGGAAACCTGAGATTTAGCTGCTAAAAAACCAGCTGGTGTAGATGGCAAATGTCAGCAAGTTCATTTTCCAACTCATTGGCATAGGCAACTGGTGGTTTAACAGGGGGACAGGCCAACTGATGTTTGATTTTTTTTCCACACAGTCACACAATCTGGTAAAAGTTACATCACTTCCTTGCACGCTAGCCCCGCTAACTGTTTCCTGTGCCAATGTTCCAGACAAAGTTGGAAATACTGGAGGATTTCTTTCCCTTTCTGAAAAGCCAAAGCTAATGGTGGCTGAAACCAGTTTCATCTGGTATTACTTCAACATCGATATTATGCTGTAAAAATAACAGCAAAAACTATGTAATGGGTTTCATTGAAGTGCATAGGAAGTTTCTGATAAAAATAACAGAAACCATGTTACTCACTTAATATATACATAATATTCCATTAAAAACAAGCCAGCATTAGCAAGAAGATAAAGTAGACCATCGTACAGACTTTTTTTTTTTTAAACTCTGATTTTGTGACAGTCAGTAACATCTCAGCTTTTAAAAGTAATTAAGATGGTGACCAGAACTGTATGGAAAGTGAATAAAGAACTGGGGAGCACTGTCATCCCTGTGAGTTTAGTGCTGCTCCCCTGAGCACCAAAATTTTCTTTCCTTGGCTAACAAAGACACAGCCTCCTTCAGTCACCTTCTCTGAGTGTGACCAGAACTTTGCAGGCTTCAAAAAAAAGGGTGACAGTTTGCCAAGCCCATGCTTATAGAGAAGAGACGGTGCCTGTCGTTTATAAAGGTCTGAGCTTGGTTTCTGAATCAAGCATCTTCAGACTGTAACTATGTGTGGGAGAAATCACTCTCATGTTTAGCTCTCTCATCCCACCCAAAGGTGGCTGGAAATGGTTTTGGTGTTGTTTCTGGAGGATCTCCATCGGCAGAAGGCAAGCCAAAGAGAGTAATCCCAAAGTCTTAAAATTAAATAATAATACTTAAAAAAATAAGTAACCAGGGAGGTGATTGACTTGGCATATGATATTGCAGACTTCAGAAAAACAGATCCAGCGCGGGCAAATACAGTCCTTAGTGCTGAACAGATAATGAAAGGGAGACAGAAATTTGGTCCCGACTGTCCCACATGAAAACTTCTGAAATTGTATTGCTATTGATGGAAAGAAATGTTTATGGATGTCTCTACTGTGGCCAAAGGTCACATTTTGATGTGTGGGCTAAGGTCTAGGAAAAAAATCTGTATTTAGTGCAGCATTTGCATGACAACCTGATCAAAATAACCTGATTTTTTTTCCTCTTTTACTAATCATTTGATCAATTAGGGAATTTTTTTAAGTAATGTATATTTCAAGCACTGTGTATCTATCATAAGAGCTGTGTAGATCCCTGCAAAATGATTTGTGATGGCCTGGATTGAAAAAAAAAAAAAAAAGATTGTAACAGATACCTGGAAAACATTTATGGTTTTACATATGGTCAGGATGTCTTGGAAAGCTTAATGTAGCTGGAACTGCATTGCTGAGAGCAGCCTGCCCAAATAAGCCTGAGAGAAACAGCTTTTCCAGAAAGCCTCTCCTCCATCTGAGGACCCAGTGGCTGCCTTTAACCAGTTATAGACATTTCCCCTCCTAGGCTATCTACCTGGAGGTGTTTTCTTTCTGCAGTTATCATCAAGTGCATCTTTCGAGTGGGAGCTGCAGCGAGGAGAAAGAACCCAAGTGTGTCTGCAATGGGGTTTGATAGCCCAGAAATAAAATGCCAGCTCAGGGGTGACAGCAGAGCTCCAAAGCTGCTGACGCTGGTGGAGCTACGTTTGCTCAAAATGCATTCGTAAGAAATGCAAAGAGGTTGATTTCAGTAAATATGGCCTGATTTTGCAGCCATGAGAAACTAGGTCAGGGGGAGCTTATTTTATCACTAGGATGTTTGTGCATCGCTGTTAGACCTTTCCCACGACTTCCCAGCTGTATCTCCTGGCCATCCCCACAGCGAGCCGTGCTCGCCGCTGTTGTGCAGGATGCAAAGAGGGAAAAGAAGCTGTAGAACTTCTGTGAGAGGGCAAATAACCTCAGCTCTGGGGCGTGCACACCATCAGAGAGCTGATGTGCCGACAGGCTAAAGACAGGCAAATGGAGATTACAGCCCAAGCATAAATGTAGAAATGGTGCTCAAAATTTAATGGCCTTGGTATGACCTGACCAAAGTGTCAAGGTGGTTTAGTCACCGCTAGTAACTAGTCTAGAATCAGAATGTACATAGCATCAAGCAAAACCCAATTCAGTTGCATTACTTTACTCTTGCATTGCATTGCAAATAGGAATAAATTTGGGAGAGGTTTGCTCAAGGCCTCTCCCAAACCTGAGCCATCACAGTGCTCGTTATAGGGTGGAAACAGGATTACACGCAGAGAAAAATGCACCATTAATTATTGAAGTCACTAGACAAAACCTGAAGAATAACAAGGAGTAGATACTCTGCAATATTAATATATGCAGCCATCAATTATACAAGTTTTAAAAGAAATATTTATTAATTTTATTTTAAATAGTACTACTTTTCCTAGTCGATTATTATTTCGTCTCCATTTTGAAAGCTGAAAGGAAAAATTAGGTTACCAGATCTTCTGATATCTGATTTGCAAGTGAAGGAGCAAGTTCTATTATTCTTCTATATTTATCATTATACTTATGTCCCATTTGTTCCTACTGTACTATGTTGTCTTTGATAAAAATTTAAACTACATATCACACAATGCAGATTTTTCGGCTACTGACTTAATTTATATAATTTTGAAAGACACAAAAAGACAAAATCAAAGATGCAAATCTTTTCCATATACCAATAAGGTATATGGAAAGGTATATATCATGAAGCACTGGAACAGGTTGCCCAGGGAAGTCGTGGAAGCCCCATCCCTGGAGGGATTCAAGGCCAGGCTGGATGGGGCTTGGAGCAACCTGGTCTGGTGGGGGCTAGAACTGGATGATCTTTAAGGTCCCTTCCAATCCAAACCATTCTATATTTCTATGATTCTATGATAAGGGTCAAGAATACTATAGGCTATACAGCCACTAGTGCCATCTCATTAAGATTATAGGTGAAAGAAAAAACATCTCAAATGTGGCACGTCTCTAGTCTTTCAGACTGGTGCCTTAATTTTTAAATACTTGGCCCAACTGAGAAAATATGTAGGCACATGCTCAGCTTTAAAGATGGCAGTAATCCTTTTGAATTCATTGAGACTATCCAGTTGCTTAATATTAGTTATGTCTTTAAGGGAAGTGTCTCTCATCTGCTTAGTCCCTTTTTCTGCTCAGTCTTTTTTTACCTGTTCACAAAAAGCAATCCTGCAGGATGCTGCAGTTATTCTTGTTATAGGGTTATTTTCTAAAGATGATGACTAGCATTTCCACTATCTCGTACAATAGCTTATTATTTTCTATCTACCTGATTTCTACCTACATTTTCAATTAGGTGCAGTGTTCTTAACCTCTCACTCCATTAGCCCAGTCATTATTAAGCACCTGTTGCAAAACCATTGCAACAATCACTGCGTAACAGCTGCCTTTTGGGATGGCCATGAGCTTTTCTTAAATCTCTTGACTTTACGTTGGCTCAGGTAAATCTCACTTGAATGTAAGAATTGAGGGAGGGGATAAACTAATGGAGTCCATCAGAAACATTGCGCAACGCAGTTAAATATAGTGCTGGCAATTCCTTTCTTTCTTCTCCTTCATCTTATCATTGTTATTTTCTGATCATGGTTTATTAAGGTGAGATGACTATTATCTGTTATCTGTCATTTCCTTTAAAGCCACACAGAATTTCACTATCTATCAGGGGAGAATTTTGAGCATCAGACTCAGTATGCTGAACTTTTAATTTTCCAAAGCAGGCAATGGAAAAATTACACAACCTCACTGTTTCCAATTAGTTATGGACTTCTGTTTATTCCTTTACCACAAGCATTTTTGCTTAGTTAGTAGTACAAATTGTTAATCATAAAAATGTGCCATCTATCTCACATATGCTAGGAATGAAAAAGGAATTGGCTCCTTGCCCTACAGAGCTCAAGCAATCCCCGCTCCCTCCGGTTCCAGACCCCTTTTCCAAGGAGTCTGATTGACTGATGACAACAACCAAAAGATTATGGTGAATCCGTAGAACACTGCTGCCTGTCTTCAACCTCTCCTTGTCGGTGAGGCTCTCAAGGAGTGATGCTGCCCACAGCTCAGGCTATAACAAATACTGCATCCCACCATTCCCTTAGAAATTCATTTCACTACTCTGGGCAGTGAGGTGGTAGCACATAAAAAAAAAAAATCTCCTACTCTGTATCTTGAGCATGCATCAAAAAAAATGTTAGTTGCCAATTCATAATAAAAATATTAAAACAACGTCAGATTTGGGAAAAAAGTTCTGAGATGGAGTTTATAGAATATAGTATGTCCAGTTTAGACCAAAGACATAGTAACTGTCCTCAAATAAATACAAAATTATTCATATTTAATAAAGTAATGACAATTATAGAGATTGCTAGGAGTAATTGTTCTTATTAGTAAGAATTAAATTTAAAATAATAGACATCTGGAATGAGGCAAATGTGAGGCAAAGAATAAGAAAATTACACTAAGAATTTAAAGCAATGAAAGAAACCTTCCAGGAGGTCATTAGAAAAAATTCTTGCAAGCTCTGCATAACCCTTATGTTAACTCTTATGCAAACTGCTTATATTTCTTCTGTCATATTCTCCAAGCTTTTTAGGCACTCTCTTCCCTTGTCCTTTCTAAAAGTCACTCGTTCACATTCTTCTTTTCTCTATTGCTCTCTTTAGGCTGCTCCGCAAATGTGCAGCACAGGCTTTTTTTTTCTTTATGGATAACAACTGTCTCCAGACATTAGCAAGATTCTCGTGTCTTAAACTTGTATCACACCCCCGAAGCCTTCTAAAACTTCATCCCACTGAGGGTGTCATCACTTGGTTCTGGCCCTAGGCAATGGCCTAAGCCTATGTCTCTGCATGAGTCTGCGACCCCCTAGGACAGAGGCAAGGCCATACTGATTTATGATGTGGCTACTAATTTAAGATGATCCCGCCAATAAGTGTCACCTAATGACATGTGCTTTACACTTTCTAAAAATCTGTATCTGAGAGTCTTTGGAACTGGTCTCTACATTGGGACTACGTAACGTTTGCGAATCGCTTTGAAAATTTAGTGGTCCTTTTCCAATTATTATTTTTTTAATGGCGTACTGTATAAATAGACAACGTCAAATCTTTTCAGGTGTCTGTTTGGGACTGTCCTCTCAGTAAGCTGTGACACAACGCAGTGGTGTGGGTTAGCTGAAAGAACAGAGGGTTTCCAGTAGTCATGAATCTGCCAGGGGTTTATGTGCCATTTTTTTTCAAACATCAGATAGAAACGCCAGGAATAAGAGACTAAAACCTCTCCTTTACAGTGCTCTGTTAACAGAGAAAGGCAGAGCCGCCTGTACTCTGAGGGAGCTGTCAGCAAAGCTGCAGGCTGGAGGTCCCAGGATCACTTACAGTACTGGCAGGCAGGAGGTCATTGCTGGGGAATGAAGCTTGAGGAGGGAAGAAAAAGGCAAAAGCTTGGTGGGGGGAGCAGAGGGGGAGAATCAAGGATCTTTCTTCACCATTCTTTTTTTACGGCTTTTGTGCGTCTGGACTGATTTGTTGTGGGAGAGCTGCTGGAGACCGTATATTTGGCACAGGAGAGGGGAGCTCAAAGCCAAAAGGATGGTGTTATTGCCAGTTTAAACCATGGCTTTTTTTTTCTTTTCTTATTTTTTTTTTTTTCTTCAATTCTCTCTTTCTCCCTCCCTCCTTTTTCTGTGAAGGAAGGAGAAGAAAAAAAAGGGAAGAAAGGGACTTGCAATGAAAACCAGAGCAGTGGGTTAATGAGGGCCCTGCAGGCTTCAGTAGACTGGGAAGATACACGAGGCACTTCCTCTACCATCTGGCGTGCGATTCCGCTGCTGCCGCTCAGCACATAACTTTGGAGTCAACGAGCAAACGAGTAAAACTTTTTAAGAGACACCAAATTACGAAACACCAGCTATTAATCTGTCATCTTGCTCCCTTCCCTTTTTTTTCTCCCGCCGCAGTATTCCTTTCCTCGAGTCTTTCCCAGTTCTCGTGTCTACCTGTGAAAATATGCGCTGCCTCGTCAGGTTTTCAGCTCTGACTCCACTCGCCTTTTCCTTGGCATCTCTTCTCAGGATGAACGAGGGCCAGAGCTAATACATTTATATTTCTCCTGTAATCACTTAAGCTTCTTTGAGTCGGAGGGAAATGCAGTTAGTAGTAATAAAGCCATCCATCTCTGTTGAAAGATTTCCTTCAAGTCTGGCTGGAAGCGAGAGAACGCGAAAGAGCTGCTTTTGGTGAGCTGAGCCTGCTCAGGGATGGTTTCAAATGCAGTCACGAACAGCTGGGTGCATTGCTGTGTAGGAGAACGTGATGGTTTTGTGGTGGGTTGACCCTGGTCGGACACCAGGTGCCCACCAGAGCTCCATCACTCCCCTCCTCGGTGGCACAGGGGAGAGAAAAGATAAGGAAAAGCTCATGGGTCAAGATAAGGACAGGGAGAGATCACTCACTAATTACCATCATGGACAAAACAGACTCAACTCGGGGAAATTAGTTTAGTTTATTACCAATCAAATCAGAGTAGGGTAAGGAGAAATAAAAATTAAATCTTAAAACACCTTCTTTCCAGGCTTAACTTTACGCCTGAATTCTCTCCCTCCTCCCCCAAAGCAGCACAGGGGGACAGGGAATGGGGGTTGTAGTCAATTCATCCCATGTTGTCTCTGACACTCCTTCCTCCTCAGGGGGAGGACTCCTCACACTCTTCCTCTGCTCCAGCGTGGGGTCCCTCCCGTGGGGCCACAGATCCTGCCAGGAGCCTGCTCCAATGTGGGCTTCCTACAGTGTCAAAACCTTCAAAACCTCCTTTGGGCATCTTCTTGCTCCAGCACAGAGTCATCCACGAGCTGCAGGTGGATATCTGCTTCATCATGGATCTCCACAAGCTGCAGGTGGATATCTGCTCCACTGTGGACCTCCATGGGCTTCAGGGGGACAGTCTGCCTAACCATGGTCTTCACCATAGGCTGCAGGGGAATCTTTGCTTCAGTGTGTAGAGCACCTTCTTCCCCTCCTTCTTCACTGACCTTGGTGTCTGAAGGGTCAGGCAATATGTTCTTCTCACATATTCTCATTCCTTTTTCTGACTGCGTCTCTGCAGCCTTTTTTCCCCTGTTTAAATATGTTATCCCAAAGGCACTACCACTGCTGCTGATGGGCTCGGCCTTGGCCAATGGTGGGTCCATCTTGGAGCTGGTTGGCATTGGCTCTATTGAACACAGGAGAAGCTTCCAGCAGCTTCTCACAGAAGCCACCTTTGTAGCCCCCCCCGCTACCAAAACCTCGCCACACAAACCCAATACAGTTTTAATTCTGATGGCTTTTAATAAGTGCAATGAAAAGTGTTTTGTTAGGTCACATCTTCAAGTTGGGTAAATCATCACAGCACAACAGAAGTAGAGAAACGGAGAACTTGAAAAATCTGACTCTTAAAAGTCTCCAAGAGTGATGCCACAGCTCATTTTTGGTGCTGAAAAGCTTACAATCAAATATGTATCTTCCAGGCTTTTCTGTGAGCAGCTCTTACCTGGCTCCGGTCTTGTAAGAAAAAAAAAGACAAAATGAAGTTCAATCAGTAACTGCCAAAACTTGGATGAATTAAGGATAAGAAATCACTGAATTCTAGTACAACTGCAAAGCACAGGTTTAGTGAGAATAAAATGTATTTTCAGACGTGACCATTAATGCCAAGCAATATTTTTTGCACAGTTTATTTCTTGTCATTCGTGACTGCTGATCTTTAAATTGGCCTGAAAGCAGGGGAAAAAAACAGGAACTCCGAGGTACCTGGAGCAGTTGCTTTTGTTTTACACTAATTTTCCCAGAAAAAAAATGCACACTGTCTGTTAGGTTTATTACATAGCTTCTTGAAATACTAAAACTTTAACAACAGATCACAGTTCCAGTTTCTTTTTTCAAAGTTCCTGCTTTGCACCTGTAGAGTGAAAGCAAATACAACAATTCATGCTTTGATTCCCACTGCCTGATCCTTTCCACAGGGTAGGTACATACTCAAGGGACCCAACCACAGTCAGCACAAAACTTTTCAGAGTTTTAAGGCTAGAAAAAGGTGGTGTAGGTTTAGAAAACTCAGACAGTTGCTAACGATGCTATCAAGAGGCTCGGTGGTTACGTTTTTTAGAAGATATTCATCTAAAAATGGGGCTGGGCATCTGTGAGTACATTCTTTTCCAAGATGTGTGAAGCTGGAAGTGCCACAAGGATAGCCTTTCTCTCACAGCACTCTGGCACTTCTGCTCTTTGTCCCAGCAGGGAGCAGGAAGCACGGAGGTAAACAAAGATGAAAAACAATAACTGGGGAAAAAAAATAATAAATAGTTACTGCAACTCCTCCTAGGTCAAAACCAAAACGAAGTAGTTGGGGTGTGAGGTTTAACTTGCCAATAGGCAAGCCATCTTCTAAGTCTTTTGGACTTCAGTTGCCCAGTTTATCCCTCTCTAACAGGAGCAACATTCCTTTAAAAAGCAATCGCACAACATACACTAATATGAAAAGCGTAAAATGTCACAACACAAACTTAAACCCTGTAAAACTTGCCTTTCCACAAAATTATAGCCATACATTGTATGAAGGTGTTAACGCTGGTGCTACTGTAGTGCACATCATCTATTTGTTTTCTTTGTTCTTAACCCCTTTGTTCCGAGAGTCAGGATATCCTGATGCTCAGGATTCTGCAAAATAACAGTACAACGACAACAGGGTAATACTTTGGAAGCACTTCACGATGTTCAAGACAGAGCCACCTGAAAGTGTAGTATGGTCAAAATAGGGCAAGTTCTTTAAAAGCATTAGAGTAGTCTGTCTGAGGTGGGAACTTTAAGATACAGGTATGTCAAAGGGTATGGGATAAATGGGAATGGGATAAAACAGCACACGGGCCCTGCTGTTGTTGGCATGAGAAGGAAAGGCTTGTGGGCTCTTTTCTGCTCGTCAGGGTGTTTGCTAACCCTCAATCCGTTCTCTTGGCTCCTCTGTGAGGGAAGATCCTGCTTGTTTGCCAGTTTATTTTTCCACCTGGAGAAAAGGCAGGATATTGAACGTAACCCCAACGTAACAAGTGTATGAACCGTGCCTGCTAGAGAACATTGTAATGCCCTCTAAGATCCTATTAAATAGGATTTTACTGAAAACTCAGTGCTGGTGCAACAGCCCGCCCTCCACCCTTCTGTTTTTGTTCTCTGCTCAGTAAACAGAGGGCTGAAGCACAGACCAGTGCCAACTTTTGGCAGGCTGAAAAAGGGATAGAGGTTGTAGAACTAGGCAAAATAAAAGTTCTGCAAAGCCCGAGGCCCCAACTGGTCGGGCATCCCTGGGAAGGTGCCCAGTCAAAAGCAGCAGATGAGGCTGCAGAGCCCCTCAACGAGTAAAGGCTTTGCCTTGTTTCTAAAGATTAGCAGTGAATAATTGTCTCCTCACCAGCACCTGTGAGTGATCACTGCCACCAGGTGAACCCGCTCAGGTGGAGCTTTGCAGCCAAAGTGATGAGGACACAGGGCAAACCTCCCCCCAAAACTTTAATTTCAGCTGTTCAGTCTTTTCCGACCCGTCAAGCGCCATCGCTGCCCCTCTCCATTTTGGATATTAAGAAAAATTTTTACACAGAAAGTGTTACCAAGCCTTGGAATGAGCTGCCCAGGGAAGTGGTTGAGGCACCATCCCTGGAGGTGTTCAAAAGTTGGGCTGACACGGTGCTGGGGGACATGGTTTAGTGAGAGTTTTTTTGTCAGAGTGAGGTTGACGGTTGGGACTAGATGATCTTGAAGGTCCCTTCCAACCTCGATGATTCGCTGATTCCACCCTCATTTCGGGTGTTTTCGGGTCCGGACCCTCGCAACGGGAGGTGACTCCCCGCCTTTCCTCCGGCCCAACTCCCCCCCTCCCGGCTCCCTAGGGAGATGGGGGGGTTCCACACGGCATCACGGCGCGGATCCAGCCCATCCGCCCCCCCGTCCCGGTTCCCCCCCCTTCCTCCTTAGCGCACGGAGGGGAGGCTCTGCCCGCCGCCCAGCCCCGCTACCCCCGCACCGCCCCGATCCCCCGCCTCCGCCCCCGGGGCTCGGCGCT
>BJBW01001028.1:16108-27350 GCA_004320125.1 Scolopax mira | reverse complement strand
GCCTCAACCACCTCCCTGGGCAACCTCTTCCAGTGCTCTACCACCTTCATTGGAAAGAACTTCTTCCTCATGTCTAATCTAAATCTGCTCTTCTCCAGTTTATACCAGTTAGCCCCTAGATAAAAACCTAGAGTCTTGGACTACAGAGCAAAACTCCCCCGTCTCCTCCGTTCCTCTGAACTGAGAACATGGATGAGGTGGGTCAACCCGTGCAGAAGTCTTCCCAGGGGTGTGCATCCCTGCAGGGGCTTCAAGCTCATGTGGGAAGCCTGATAATGTGGTCAGGAGGATTTTTGCCTCTCTTCCTACCCTTCGTCCCTAGCAAAGAGGCTTGGGATGAGTCCCCCCAGCGGGAAAAAACGAGCGAGGGACTCAAAGAAAGGCCCTTAGAGATGACTCGGAGCTTAAAGAGGATTCTGTGGACTTGGCTGTTCTGAGTAAGCAATCCAGGGTTTTGAAATCTCAGCTATTCTGCTGGTTTGGCAAATTCTTCTTGCGTGTGTGTGTGTATGTCTCTCTGTCTCTCTCTCTCTTTTTTTCTTTCCCTTGAAGAATGGCGAGGCCTAGCCCTTGCCAGCGCGGTTTGCTGTCGAGATCTGGCGTCTGGGGCTGCCGCCTCGGGGCTGGCCAGACTTGCAGGGATTTAGGTGGGCAGCCCTTGCTGCCGGCCAGGGTCGGGGTGGAAAGTGGGGGCCATACCCTTGGCTGATTTATGGAGTGTTTTGAGAGGGGACGCCCGAGCTTTTCGGGGTCCTTCCATTCTTTGCGAAGTGTTGGCGTCATCCCCTTGGCATGGCGGGGCTGGGGGCTTGGCAGGAGCCTGTGGGGAGTCCTGCAGGTTGGTTGGATCACCCTTTATGGGCAGCTAGGGGGAAAAAAAAAAAACCAAACCAACCAAACCCTCTTTTAAATGAAATAGGAGAGCATTTCTTGCCAGGTGAGGGTATTAAACAGGCTGGGCATCTCACATGGGTGAGAGGGATAAGAAGATCTTTATCCCATCTGTTTTCAGAGAGGTGGGTCCCTTTACAGGAGTCCTTTGCTGAGCAGGTATTTTCTGGAGGGTTTTATTTTATTTTATTTTTTTCACAACGCTAACTCACTTAATGGCATCCGCAGAGGGCAGGGGGAATTGTGCCAAGCCTGCAAACTGCTTTCTGGGCTGATTTCCATCCCTTCTGCTGGCTTGAACCAGCTCCAGAGCAGGCTGATGGGCAGCAAGCACCGAGCCCTTTTGATTGTGTTTTTTGTTTTTTTTTTTTTTGTCTTTTTTGCTCAATCAATTATTTATATCTGCCTATTAAGGGAAGACTGTAGCCTTGGGCAGTCTGGTTCCACATCTGCTTTCTGAATTAAAGGTCGCTGGGAGCTGGTAGCCTAAATGCTACCCTCCCCTAGGCACAACAGGGCCTGGGGTTTGGGGTTAACCCTTTGATTTGGAGGCTGGAGGGGTGCCTGCTCCCTGCTAACTGGAGGAGAGTGGGATTTAGCACTGCTTTAAGAGGAAGATTTAAGGGATTAAATCGCATCTTGGGATAATAACAGCCTTTTCTATCTTAGCCCCTTACTGAGGGGGGCTCGTGGTCCTGCTGCTGTCTGTAGCCGCTTCTCTAGAAAGGAAGAGGAAGGATGCACAGTGCTGGGAGGGTGTTGATGAGTTTTGCTGTCAATGCCTGTGGAAAGTATTGCTGTTCCCAAATTTTCATTCTCTACGGGTTGCTAATGTTGCCTGAGGGTGGCACATTTTGGGGCGGAGAGCTCTCCTCAGACCTGGGGACTATTTGCAGGTACCGCTGGTGGAAAGAGATGTTGCTGAGCCAGCACAGAGCAAAGCTCTTCCCCAACATCTCCTCTGCTTGTGTTCCTTTCTCCCCTGGATATGAACTTTTTCTTTTCCCCGTGGGGTCTGCTGAGCATCTTGCCAAAACATCCTGTGCTGTTCCCTTGGATGCTCTGAGTCATGGCAAGGTCAGGCAGTGGCTTGGCTGGGGGCTCCAGCTGGTGGAGAGGTCCCTGAGGCAGGGATGTGATTCATCCCAGTGAATTGAGGGGTCCTTGGGAGTGGGGAGCAAGCAGCAGAGTGCTAGAGAATGATGCTGAGGTGCTGGCTGAAGCAGGGGCTTAATAGTGCACCAGCTCCCAGCAAGTGCTGGTGGTGAAGGAAAATACATAACGATTTGGGAAAGTGAGGGAAATAGCTTTGTTTTCCCCCTTGTTCCCCTGAACCATCCCCCAGGTCCAGCTCTCTGGCTCTTTGGGGCATATAGCCTGAAAAACACAGCATATTTTTCATTTCTCCCTCTCTTCCCATTCCTCACTCTTTTTATATTGCCTCTCATACCATATGCATTAAGGCTGGAATATTTTGCTGAAGGGTCAAACTTCTGACTTCTCAGATCCGCTACTGTTTTCTCTGGGATGCCAAAAGTCCAAAACCCAGGGCTGAGGGTGACCCCCCTGCCCTGGGGTGTTGCAGCTCCATGCTAGGATGGATGCTTTGTGCTTTGGTGGGACCGCAGGTACGAGTGATGTTTGCATCGAAAGAAATCCATCATATTCTCATTTGTCTTATAAAATCCTTTTAAAAGGTATCGGTGCAGCGTGAAGGAGCATCCCAACCATGATAAGCTGGGGATGGGTTGTGGGCATTATCTTTCCATGCTGGTGACCCCGCGTGGCTTCCAGCCTGTCCATCCAAAGGGCTGCATTAATGGGGATGGACTGACGATTTATTTATTGATTTTACTTTTTTTTTGTTTAATCAATTTTGCTGCATTTAAGACATGGCAGATCCGCACCACCTCTCTGCAAAGCTAGGAGCTGCTCCACGGGACTGTTGCTTGCTGTGGCTCTTTGGGTTTAAACATGGCCTGAGTGGGTATTATTTCAAAGAGAAGCACATCCTATAAATCAGGATTTGCACAAGCAGCACTCGTGCAGTCTGGGAAATGGCAGACTTGGATGCAGGCAGCAGTACAGGGGTAGTTGTCACTCGACCCTCGAGTTCAAATGTAAGCTTAAAAAAGGCAAAAAAAAAAAAAGGGAATGGTGGGAAAAAAAGAGAAAGCTCCCTAAATCTGGCTGTATAATATTCATCAAGTCTGGAAAAGGAGAATAGAGCCAAGGCAAGTTATTTTTCTCTTGGACAAAGTTGAAAAAGTATATTTTAAATTAGACATTAATTCTAGCCAATATTAAAAAGGGTTTTGATTTGATTTCCTCAGCTTCTGCACCGAACCCCCGTTTGTGGCAGGAGTAAGAAAATCCCATTCTTTAAAAATCCTGTTTTTTTTCTTTCTTCTTTTTCCTGAGCTGTATTTTCACACGTGCTGTGAAGATGGGTGAAGGCTGGGGCAGGACCTCCTGCATTTGTGTGGGTGGCTGTCACCACGCTCAGCTCTCGGGGACCTTCCTCATCTGGATTTTTTCTTCTCTTGGTAGTCCTTAGGAGTAGAATTTGTTTATTCATCCCAGAAACACAGAAGGAAAAGAGAAGAGGTTATAGCTCATTATTTCCTTTGGAAAATAATTTTTAATAGCCAGCATTGATTGATATTGACTCACAAACCCTCACTCTTCTTCTTATTGTATTGTCTTCTCCTGGGGTTTCTGAAACGGTAGGTCAACTTTGACTCACTGGTGTAACTGAGTCATGTTCTTGCTTTGATACAATCATTTGCCTCTCCCCAAAAAGCCAGTTTTCCTTTCCACCAAATGCTGGAGTCCAAAGTATTTCCTTCCATCTGAGGAGTTCCATCTGAGAGGGCGATGGCTCATTGTGAGGTACTTGGTGGTGGAGACAGCCCCCATGGGAAACATAACCCTCCTCTGCTCTCTTGATGGGATGGGTGATGTCATTGACCATCTGAGCCACCCATCCTGGGAAAATTTCGCTTATTCTACCTTGGTTTTTTGACTTTATGGTTTTTATACATGGGAAAATTGGAAAAAAAAAAAAAAAGAAGCTGGGAGGGAGATGAGATCTGGTCTTGTACGGTCTTGGAAAGTGGGGTAGGATGCTGAATGTGTGACTGTGGAGGACAGGAGGAGCTTGAGAGCTGGGATGCTCTTAACTTCTCTGTTTTATTTCCCTCCCTTCTTCAGGTGGATGAAATTTATCACGACGAGTCCCTGGGTGTTCACATCAACATCGTGCTGGTCAGGATGATCATGGTGGGATACCGCCAGGTAAATACAGCACTCGGACAAGTGGCAAGGAGGAGATGCTATTCAGGCTGGCCCCTGCTTTTTGGCTGCTTGCCCAGCTCAAACCCTGCCTCGTGAGGGAACGAGGGTCACTGAAATGCAATATAGGCACAGCAGGCAGCTGCTGCTTCCCCCAAGGCTGGCAGCAACCCCATGGTTTAGTGTCTCATCACCATAATATTTAGGACTTAGGTAAGCCTTAGCTTGGGAAAATGTGGCCGTTCAGGTCAGCTGTCGAGGCCCAATTGACAACTGTGCTGAGCAAGGATGAACTTGAACTCTTGTCCAGCTGGTTTCTGGAGCCTGAAGGACTGGAGAACCCCTAAAGCTGTCGAGCCCCAGGGCAAAGAGGCAACCCTGAGGAGATGGCGGGTGGCTGCCATCAGTCTTTATCTTCTTGCTCTGGGGTGTGGGAAAAAAACACAAGAGGCTTCTTCAGAAGCTCTGAAGTGGCAGTGGTTGATGGGACAAAGGTGGCTTCCCAAACTGGCAGGAGGTGGATGTTAGTGAGGAGGTTCTCATGTCTTGACTCAGCAGCCCTGGGAGGCTTTGCTGGCTGTCCTGCAGCTCTCGGGTGGCTTGGGCAAGGACAGAAAAAACACAGGAAGGTTTCATGTGGTTTTTCAGCTTGCATTTTTTTTTTTTTTTTAAAAGGCTCGTTTGAGCTTGGCAGCTGAAAGATTTTCTGTAAAACAATGTGATTTGCTATACTTCTTACAGCAAGCCCGTATCCCACATGATTGCCTTCTAGCAAGGGTATTAATGAGTCAACATGGTGATGTCTTTTTACGTGTGTGGTCCACAAATAAGGCCCATTACATCTTGGGGGGAAAAAAAAAAAAAACCAAACCCTGCTTATTACAGAAAGCTGCTTGGCTGGCAGAAACCCAATTCCTCCTAGAGAACCAGGGATGAGCAGATGTTTGAATCCAGGCGAGATCTCAGCCCATCACTCGTTAGGTCTGATGCTTCTTGTGGCTTCTTGACTCCCACCTTGCACTTTGTGGGATGAAACCTCCGTGACTTCCATGTCAGGGGCAGGGGAAGGGCAATATTTCTTACCTTTCTTCACAACGCTGCAGCTCAACAGGTACCTGCCTGAGAGCATAATTTATTTTACAGAGCATAATTCAATTTATAGAGCATAATTTATAGAACGTAATTCTGCAAAATGCTAATCTTGAGCGAAAATAAAGATGAAGGATGAAGTGACTGCTATGAAAGAGTCCTGGGCACCTCCACCTCTTTTCTAGTAGGGTCTCAGTCTCTGTGGGTCAAGTTCTACAGGGAAGGATTACTCTGCTCATCGCTGAGCATCAGCATCTCACAGTGTCTCGTCCAGGAGCCTGTGCAGGAGCTGAGAATCTGAATCCTCTTTGCTTCCCAGCCTCTCTCCTCTTTTATCTACTGCTGCCCCGAGCAGTTGTGTGAGCAAGGAGGGTCATATACCCTCCTGTACCAGACCACATCCATCTGTGGGAATGATTTCCTTGCTCCTTTTAAATAAAAAGAAAGCACAAGATGCTTTGGAGATGCAAAGAGGGATGTTGTTTCTTCTAATGATGGAGAACCACTGCTTAGGAGGCTTGCCGACCCCAAAACTCGTGGCAAGCTCCTTCTCCCCGTCTAAATTACCCATCTTTTTATTTATGTCTTTGGTTATTTATTGATTTAATCCTTTACCCAGTCAGTCAGCCTCATCGAGCGAGGGAACCCGTCTCGGAGTCTGGAGCAGGTCTGCCGCTGGGCTCACTCGCAGCAGCGCTCCGACCCGGAGCACGCCGAGTACCACGACCACGCCGTGTTCCTCACCAGGCAAGATTTTGGTCCCGCAGGTATGCAAGGTACTGTATTTATCTCGATCAGGTATGTGCAGTTTGCTGGGGGGAAGCCAGCCAAGGGGAGAGGATTTCTTGCAAACACAGTCTGTTTCTTGGCCAGCAAGGTCCAGAAAAAGGTTATAAAAATTGGTATTTTTTTTTTTGTTTTAAATGTGAAGTAGAAGAAAGACAGAATTAATCCAGAGCATCAACCTGAATGGGTAAAGAAATAATCTTTATTCTTTCTGCCCTTATTTTGGCTTCATGCACCAATCCTCTCCTGTCCCAAAGTGCCCTAAACAGTCCAATAATAACATAAAAATGATGGAATACCACAGGGAGTTTCATGGGGCCAGTCAGTCCTTTCTGTCCTCTGGAGGACCTTTAGAACCTGGTTTTGCATGAGTTGGTTTCTTGGCCCACTTAGGACTAGACATGGGTGCATTGAGTAAATCGTGGGCCAAAGAGGAGGTCAGAATGAGTCATGGCTATGGTCCTCTCATGGTGCAGAGGCTGACATGGTCTGAGAAGTTAGATACCTAGGCAAAAAAATTAAAAATTACAGGAAGAACTTCTGGCATTTCACAGCTCCATTAGAAACATGGGTGCTTTGGTGGATGCTTGGTGGCTCCCAATTCTCCTGAGCCTGCTGCCTCCAATTCCTTCCCACGCTGGTGGCAAGGTTTGAATTTCCCAACCAGGAGGCTCCCTTTGATGCCACAAATATGCTGGTAATGTCAGACTGATTTGTAACTTGAGTCTTCTGGAATGCATGGGAAGAAGGTAAGGTGGAGTAGAAGTTCTGTCCTTGCCTCAATTACCTCTCTGAAAAGGTTCCCCCTGCAGCAGGGGATGAGCTGCAGGAGGCATCCAGCTGGAAGCCCTCTTGAACATTGGTCCATCAAAGAACAGAGCTTGGTTTGTGCCAACAGCCTCCTCACTGAGCTGTTGACCTGCCTTGGGCACCTCATCTGGAGTGACATGGCAGCGTGGGTGAAATACCAGGTTTTGTATCGTTTTCCTAGACCCTTCCTGGCAAAGTGACTGTGTCCAAAGGCATTGGTGAGAGGACCTTTTTTGGCATGTCAGCAGGAGTCAGAGCTGGATGAAATTCCCCTTGGTGGGAAGGAGTTGCCCTCCTCTAGGGATACGTGTTCCAGCTCCTTCTTTTCCCTGTGGATCATGCTCCCTGCATCCCATCTCTGGGATGGATGTTTGCTTTCTGCAGAGGTCCTCATGGCTGCCATGTCCTTGCCTGGCTGTGTTGCATGGCACAAGGTGCTCCTCACCCACTGGGAACTACCCTCTTCTTGGGCTGCTGGAATAGTAACACTTTGCTTACTCTTGTCTCTTTTCCTCAAAATGATGTCCTTCGAGCTCCCTACCATCTCTTTTCAGCTCAGGGCTATATGCAATGAAGGACCAGACCGTGGCACCTCCAACACTTGGTCATGGCTTATGTTCACAAGTGGCTTGCTGAGGTGGGGGCAAATACTTGCTGACTTCTTTAGCCACTGCTGTAAAGTGTATGTGCTGGTTGGGAAGCATGAAGCATCTGCTCTGCTCATATGTACCCTGATGCTGAGCTGAAGGCAGCAATGGTCCTGTCCCAAAGACCTCAATCAACAAGCTGGGAGGAAGGAAGTCTTTGGGGATGAAATCCTCCAAGTCACAGGGACAGTTAGCAATGGAGATGGGGCTGAATCTGACTCGTTGAGCATGTAGTCCTTGTAGCCCATGCTGGCAAGCCACCCATGCTCCATGACCACATCCCCACCAGGCATGGCTCATACCTCCCTCTGTGTTGTGTCACCTCCCTTTGGCCAGTAAACCAACATCTGGTCTAGCACGGCACTGGTTAAGCTGGATGCAGGTCCTTGCAAAGTGTCACAGTCTTGGTTCTTCTCTGTGGCAGATCCAAGATGAGCCCTGAAAGAGGTTTACAAAAAACTTCTCGGTGCTGGCATCATGCTTATGGCATCCATGGCTCATGGATGGGATGGGAGCAGTCGTGGCCAACGTGGAGTAATTTTGGAAAGCTGATGCAATTGTTGCTTTGGGAATCGAGGGAAGCTGGCAGGCATGAAGGGAAGGGCCAGGAGGGACAGCTGAGCTGTGCTGGCCTCACGTGTGGGCTGGAAATAAACCTCTGCCCTTCAAAGAGAAATGCCTCTGTGGTGGACAGATGGGTTGTAAATTATTAATTGCTGCTGCTGAAGCACCAGCTAAACCAGAGAAGTGCCTTGTCCCTCTGCAGCAGGGGGGCATGGAGGGCTTTCTGGCCCAGGCTGAAGGATACTTTTGTTAAAACTGAATTTCTTGCCCTGTAATCACCCGTGGTTGGGCTTAGAGCAGGTTGGTGATCCTCGTAGAAAGGCAGAGAGGCTGAAGGCAGGTAGGAAATGTCCATAAAGAAGAATAAAGTGTATTGGTATTTTAGCCTGGGGTAATGGTAATTTCGGGGTGTCCAGTGGTGCAGCAGCAATCTGTCCCCCGTCCCGTCAGGCAGCTGATTTGCTCAGTGTCCCCACAAAGTCAGCCACTGTTAATTTTTGGGCAGAGCTGTAAGAAACCTTTTATTTTTTTGCTTTAATCTCTTGTCCTTGGCCAGCTGTGGGGTGCTGGGATCCACCCGCTCATTCAGCTTCGGAATGAAGCTGAGTGCCATTGCATCCTTTCCTCTCCACCTTCTTCCAGGGCAATTAGTCACAGGTTGGTGGCTTGATGTGGAGCCCACGAGGACGGTGATGGGTGGGCTCCATGGATGCTGCGTTTGAGCCAGGGTGAGTGCAGGAGGGCAGGCGTAGGGGTGTCAATCCACCCTCAGATCACCTGCACCCCTTTCCTCCTTCAGCTCAGCCTCCTTCTTGGCTCCCTTTTCTCTCGGAGCATCCCAGTCCCCCAGGGCAGAGTTATCCAGCATGGTCCTACCCTGCTTTTGCCTCTTGGACCTGTAAAGTCCTTCCTTCACTAACTTCCTTTTCCTTGATGCCAAAAAGGGTCAGTCTTTAAAAAAAAAAAATTATAAAAAGATTGGAAAGTTAATTCTAGAAGGCGCCATGGAATTCATTGAATTGGTCAGAAATAACGTGAGGGGAAAAAAAAAAGGAAAATGAACCAAAATGGAGGTGAGGCATTGCTGAGTGGGTGAGGGGAAGGCTTCCCTGCCCGCAGCTGCCCTACTGCACTGCACTTGATCGAGGGCTGGGGGGCTGGGGAGGTGCATGGTCCTCCCCAGTTCTGTCTGGGGCTGGCGTGGGTGCATGTGTGGGTGCATCGCAGGGGTCCCCCATAGAGGTTGTATTTTTAGCTCTGGGGGGAGGGCAGCTCATGCCTTTTGTTCTTCTCGCTTCCTTTCTTATCTCTTTATTATTATTTTTAATAAAGAAGAATGTGGGGGATGCCATTTCTGGGCAGGGAGGTGGTGGTCACCGACACCGATAGAGCCCCCACAGGTCCATTTGCTGCCCTCTCGCCAGCCAAGGTGCATTGGCACGATGGCAGAGAGATGCTGGTGAGCCCCAGTGTAACATCAGCCTGGGTTTGGCACTGGGATGGTGAGCCGGGATGGTCATACTGGTGAGCAAATCCTTGGGCTGCCGTCCAAGGGACTTGGGCAACTTCTCCTCCTCAGTGCCTACCTCTTCATTTTTCTCCTCCTGTTGCAGTGAAGCCTCGCCTGGAGCTGAGCCCCCTCTTAATTTTGGCTTGTGCCAGACAAGGAGGATGGCCCAGGAGAAGGACAGGAGGCTTCACAGCTCCTTCTCTGTCCCACGGCTGTGAGAGATGTGTGGATGCTGGTGGACATCACCACTGAGACAGGAGTTTTTTTTGAAGGCGCCCAGCTTTGCCTCCGGCTGGCCAGGCTGTGGGGTTGTTGTTTTTTTTTAACTTTTCATTTTTTTTCCCTCCCTCTCTCAAAGGTTTTCTCTTTCCTCTATTCCTCTCTCCTTCCCTTCTCGCTTGCCCCAGGCTACGCGCCAGTGACAGGGATGTGCCACCCGCTCCGCAGCTGCACCCTCAACCACGAAGATGGCTTCTCCTCGGCGTTTGTTGTCGCCCACGAGACTGGCCATGTGTAAGTCATGGGGACTTACAGAGCTGACTGTCCCCTCTGGTGGCATTTCCCCTTCCTCCAGGGGTGCGGGGGTACCGGTGTGGTGGTGGACTTTCTACTGGCGCAGGAGCGTGGAATGAATGTGCTGCTGTAAATACTTCAGGAACCCCCACTTTACACTGGCTTTTCCTACCAGGTTAGGCATGGAGCATGATGGCCAAGGCAACCGCTGTGCTGATGAGACCAGCATGGGGAGCATCATGGCACCACTGGTCCAGGCTGCCTTCCACCGCTACCACTGGTCCCGTTGCAGCAAGCAGGAGCTCAACCGCTACATTCAGTAAGTTGGATTTAGGCAGAAGGATGTTCTCCCTTAGGGTGGTGAAGCTCCTGCATGAAGCAGGTGGTGGGCAGGTCCCCGTTGGGATTGCTTGTTTTGAGCCAGAATAGCAAAAACCAGGTCCATGGGAAGTTACTTTCTCCTTTTCTCCTGCTGACAGCTTTGATTCCTTGCTGAGTCTGAATTGGTTTTGGGCTGGGGGCTGATAGGAGCCTGTTAAAAGCTGGACATGACAACAGAGCAAGAGTTTGCAGAAGTTCTGTGGTGGAGCCCAGATCCAGATTTCAAATATTCTTGGCATTTGCTTTGGACACCCTGTGTGGTTTCCCTTTTGGGCTATAAAATGTTGTGTGCTGTATGATAAAAAGGTGGAGAAACAGACCAGGAGCTTTCTGTGTGTTGACCAAGACGAGGAGCAGGAAAGCAGGTGGGGTACCTGCTGGTGTTGAGGTCCTTTGTCCCCTAGAAGGCTGCGGGCAGTGGAGGGATGTTTGTCTTTGGGGGACTCTGCTCAGTTTGTCTTTACTGGAAACATTTCCCAGCAGTGGGTAGTTAGCATCTGTGTCAAGATCATAGAATCATAGAATTGTCCAGGTTGGAAGGGACCTTTAAGATTATCTAGTCCAACCATCAACCTAACTGATAAAAACCATCACTAAACCATGTGTCTCAACATCATGTCAATCCAGCTTTTAAATCCCTCCAGGGATGGGGCCTCAACCCCTGCCCTGGGCAGCCCAGTCCAAGGCTTCACAACCCTTTCCTTCTCAACATTTTCCCTACTCTCCAACCTGAACCTCCCCTGGGGCAACTTGAGGC